>PISX010007000.1:0-92736 GCA_004024625.1 Mellivora capensis | reverse complement strand
TATAATGGACCACATTAACAGAGGAAAGTAGAAAAATTGTCTGTCATTGCAGCAGAAGCAGGAAAAGCATTTGAGAAAAGCCAGTATCCATTGGTGGTAAAAACAAAAACAAAGAAAACAAAACAAAACTTAACAAAACAGGATTTAAAGGGAACTTCCTTAATCTGACAACAATATAAAAATCCCAAGAACACGCAGCATATGTAAGCTTTTCCCCTGAGGTCCCAAGCAAGAGGAAGACAGACACTCTTACTGTTCTGTTCAAATGTTTATCGCCAGTCTCATCATATGAAGAAAGTAAAAGCAGTAAAAATTTTAAAAACCGCAAAAGAAAGATGAAAATGTTCTTATTCTCACATCATATGATTAGGACATCAAAAATCTAAATGAATCAATGGAATCATTATTAAAATTAATGAATGCTTGGCAAAGTGCTAGATATTCTATATACCATATTCTATATACAATATACAATATTCTATATACAATAGTCAACTGTGGGTACACTTAGAAAATAGCATATAGATTTAATGCAATTTTAATCGAAATCCCCACAGGTGTTTTGTTGAACTTAAGAAGATGATTTTAAACTTGGCATAGAAATGCAAAGGGCCAAGAGTAGCCAGGATATTCCTGAAGAAGAGGAGGTAGGAGGACTTCCGCTGTTTGCTGCCAAAACTCTTTACGAAGTGAGAGCAATTCAGGACTGTGTAAGTGTTGGTACATGGAGGGAAAGACAGACAGTGGAATAGAAGAGCGTGCCCGGAAATAGACCACCCAGCGCCTGCTGGGTGTGGTCTTTTCAATCGGTGGTGCTGGAATAAGGAGACATGCACGTGGGAAAAAGAAAGAAAGGGGTGCCAGAGTGGAAGCAGCCTGCCTGTCCCCCTGGCCATGGGAAGGACAGGAAAGCTGTGATGTCTTCATGTCTCGGATGCCCCGTGGCCGCCCTGGGAGTGCAGGTGAATGTCCCAGAAAGAAGGCGGACAACAAGGATTCCATTTCTGTACATCAGAAGAGAGGTCAGACTGATTCGCGGCCCATGACTGTGTGTTCGGTGTAGAACCACAGAGAGGGGCTGGCACGTGGCCTTTCATTATGGCCTGGGTGGGGCTACATGGGTGGCCCTTCGTGATGTATCTTTGAACTGTACATTCTCATCAGGGGCTTCTTTCTGGGTTTGTAGTCCAGCTTCCAGAAAACATGCTTGGCCTGAGCCTTGCAGCCCTGCAGACTGCTGGGGTGGGTGGTGGTCACTGGCTGGGGTTCTACAGGTGAGCCCAAGTGAGGAAGAAGATGGGACAGAGGGGACAGGGCGTATGGAGTGGGGGGGATGGAGGGGCCTGCCCTCAGCAGGACACGAGCTGCTGACAGATGGCGGGAACTGGGGAAAGGCCTTGGGGAGGGGGGTTAGGGGAGGAAACAGTTGCTGTAGACATGTCAGAGGTGAGATCTTGTGTGTTTTCAAAAGGTGCCCATTTTGGGACGCCTGGGTGGCTCAGTTGGTTAAGCGGCTGCCTTCGGCTCAGGTCATGATCCTAGCGTCCTGGGATCAAGTCCCACATCGGGCTCCTTGCTCGGCAGGGAGCCTGCTTCTCCCTCTGCCTCTGCCTGCCACTCTGTCTGCCTGTGCTCGCTCTCTCTCTCTCCCTCTCTGTGACAAATAAATACATTTAAAAAAATTAAAAAAAAAAAAAAGGTGCTCATTTTGGTCATGACCGTGGCAGATGGTCACCTGGGAGGGAATGACCCAAGAGACCGGTCAGGAAGAATGTGACCAGCCCTGTGGGCCCAGCGTGGACCGCGGGGTGTCTCTGCCCCGTAGGTGTTTAGTCAGGCAGAGATCGGGGCATGAGCCATGGTCTTGATGTTTGTGAGAGGGTCCAAAGGTGCTGAGCACCCAGGAGAGGGGCCCTGGGGGCTGGGATGCTGAGCTGAACACACAGGCTTATGAGGGAGCCGTGCCCCGAGACCAGCACAGGAGGCCCAAGTCTCTAGAGGTCCTCCGCCCAGTGTCCCCAGTGTCGCCGTGGTAGGCTGCTGGCCACGGGGAGAAAGAAGCAGTTCACTGTTTGTGCGAGCAGCTGGGCTGGTCCTTGGTGGTCTCTGCGCAGAGTGGGGAGCGGGAGCAGTGGCGAGCAGGGGTGGGGGGTGCACGAGTGCCAGCTGGTGGGGGCTTCTCGCCTTAGCTGTTTGGACCAACGCGCCAGGAAGTCCTCCATGGTGCAGCATGTGTGAGATTGCATGCATGACCGGCATGTGTGTGGGGTCAGCAGACACTGTTGGAAAGGGGCAGTGATGGCTGTCACGGGTGTGGGTTGGAAATGGCCCGTGAGTCCCCTGGGCATAAGGGAAGGGGGAGGAAGTGGTACAGTTCTGATGTGGTACAGTTGTGGCAGGAAGGCTCTTGGACTGAGTTGGGGGGTGCCTGGCGCTTGGCCAGGGCCCAGAGAGGGGCTCGAGTGTCACTAGGGTGCACAAAGGTCCCTGAACCTGGGGACACAGTGGGGGGCCTCTGGTGCTGGGGACATCCTGGAAGGAGGCATGGCAGGCCATGGTATGTTTGTGGTGGGGGGATGGCGGGGGGAACCGGAATAGGTTTGTGACCAGAGATTAAGTATAAGGGAGGCTTTGGGGTGAGTGGACAACAGGGAGCCGAGGGAGACGGTGACGTTTGTGTGGAGAACTCGGGGCTGTGTGTCCAAGGCCTGGGTCGGTGCGGCTGTGTGTGGAAGGTCCTCGGGCAGAGCAGGGGCAAAGCAGGAGGGACAGGGAAGGACAGGGCCCAAGCCTTGCCCGTGGCAGCTGGAAGCCACTGCTCAAGCTCGCCAGAGGCGTTCCCTGCCTTTAGGAGTTCCTAGGGCGTCCGGAGGCTCAACGGAAGCTGTGAAGTTTTTTTAAATGACCAGGGGCTACCGCCACCCACCAGACTGGAGAATAGGTGGGGTGGGAGAGAAGTTGCTGGGAGAGCCCAGAGAGCCAGGGGATCTGGGGCTGGGCAGAGAGGCCGTGGCAAGGGCCAGAGTCTGCACACAGTGACCCACAGGCCAGAGGCTTGTCTTGCAAATAAAGCTTTATAGGCACATGGGCACACCATTTGTAGGCTGTGCTGTTGTCATAGAGGCCCAGCTGGGTGGTACGACCGTGGCCCACAGACCTGGAAGTGTTTGCTCTTGGCCCTCCTCAGAGCAAGCTTGCTGCCCCCCAGTTAAAGCCGTGTCCCTGAGCTGGCTGCAGCCTGGGAGGGGGAGAGGACCTGGCCATTCTGCTCCCTTTCCAGAGGGCCCTCTGGGGAGTGCCCAGCCCACCTGCCCTGCTGCCCCTTGAGGCTCTCCAGCTGTAACCAGCATCCCATGGAGAGCTCCCCGTTGCTCCTTCTGGGTCTCTCTGGTTCTGCGCCCCCACTGGGTCCTCCCTGTGCATGGGGATCTAGAGCGCTGTTCCCAGAGGAACTTTGCAAGGGAGACCTCGCAGGTGTGGTCTGCAGGGACTGGCAGTTCGGGGCCTGGACAGCAGAGGGCGCTGAGGTCACGCATTTCCTTCCAACCTGTCCAGACCTGGGGGTGGGGGTATGCCTGCACCTGAGGTTGGGCTGCCCCCCAGGTTCATCTCCCTCTGCCACGCTGGAACCTTGAGTAGAGTGTGTGTTTTCCAGAAGACCTGGGAAGTCCTCACGGGTCCAGGGCGTTAAGGGGAAGGTGCTCCTTCTCCTCCCCAGACTGGCATGGGGCGGGGAGCAGGAACCCATGAGAGGTGCCTGGGGAGGTGGGAGGCTACTGGGAGGACTCCTGCCAGAATACAGGAGGGCTCTTGGCAGGATTTTCTAGATGGCTGCAGAGTGTCCTGTGTGCCCAGCATGCCTGTGCTCCCGCTGGAATGTCATCTGCTCCCTCTCATCTGTGTGCTAGGGCCAGAAGACCATCCCCTGACTTGCTCCCTGAGCTGCTCTGACCCTGCCCCACAGGGCCTCTGCTGCCACTCCCAGGTGCTTACGCTTCCCAACTGGGGACTGAGCCCTGGGCAGGTGTGGGGTGGAGGGAACAAAGAAAAGGCCTCTGGGCTCTCTCCAGCCCCGTGTTACAGCCCTGGCCGCTGGGTACCTGCTTCCTGTTGTCCAGCTTCCTGGGCCATAGCTCCCCATCCAAGGCCCCTAGCTTGGCTGCTAGGTAGCTCACTGGTCAGGCAGGCCTGGGGGGAGGGGGGCAAGGACCCCCTGCTAAGCCGGCACTCTCCCCACTCCCCCTCTGCGCAGCTCCATGCCCCGCAGTGCCTACCGCGCCACCCTGCCACCCTTGCCAGACTTTGCTTGCACCCAGACCCGCACCTGGTTTTATTAGGGGCTGGTCTTTGTGGGCCCAGGTCTGAGGTCAGTCCTTACCTGGCCCTGAGCCGGCATACCCATCCGAATAGGGAGGGTGGGACGGTGAGCATGTCTGGTGTGCTGGACACTTGCCCTCGGCAGGTGCTGCGACTCTGGGACATGTGGATGGCCTGGGAGTCCCTCCCTCCTCCGCAGGTGAGTTGGGCTCTGGGAGCCGAGGCTGCCATCCAGCCGAGGGGGTCTTTCGCCAGATTCTTGCCCCATCCTTTCCCTTTCCTTGCCCTGCAGACAGCAGAGAAGGGCAGGTGGACAGCCGGAGGGGAGACACAG
The DNA here is from genome assembly GCA_004024625.1 of Mellivora capensis. Classification (NCBI taxonomy): domain Eukaryota; kingdom Metazoa; phylum Chordata; class Mammalia; order Carnivora; family Mustelidae; genus Mellivora; species Mellivora capensis. The sequence continues at coordinate 88,085 of PISX010007000.1, read as the reverse complement.
AAAGCCCCCAGGGGACACAGGGATTATGAGAGACCCCGCATGTGGAGCTGGGTAGGGGCGGGGTGCTTTTCCGGCCACACGTGACAGACCACACAGACAAGATGAACTTGCACTTCCTCTGCTGGGATGTGGGCATTTCTGTCTGAAGTGATTAAAATAAAAACAAGCTTGGGCCCTGGGTGGTGGTGTGGACAGCCCAGCGCCTGGGGGCCGGGTTTTCTCAGGGTCCCAGCCAGAGGTCCCATGGGCATCTACCATGCAGTCTGGTTCCATCCCTGGTCCCTGGTGGTCCTCCAGGGTCTGGCAGGCCTTTAGGGCTGGAGGCCCACTGTCCCCTCCCCAAACCCACAAGTTAGTACAGGCCCGTCGCATATAGGGAGGGAAAATAACCAGTGTCACAGAGTCACAGACTTGACTGACCACCCAAGAAAACTGCCAGAGTGTGTCCTCGGAAGGTGTGTGCGTGCGTGTTGGACGGTGAAGTTGGGGGGGAGGAGTGTCAGGGTTGGGGAAGGGAGGGTGACGTGTGTCCCGTTCGTTTGCCCGCTGGGCCTGGCCAGATCCTGTCTCAGCCTTGTCAGTCTGCGGTCAGTACCACATAGGGCCCTGTGCACCGCTTCCCTCTCTCCCCACTGCCCCGGGGGAAGGAGCTGGGCTTGTGGGCTTCCTCTGCCAGACTTGGTTTATTCCCCAAAAAGGGGACTTGTTCGTGTGTCCCGTGGAGCCTGTCTGTAAGTGGCGGCCCCCACTTTCCTTCATAATGCCAACTGTCCTGTTTGAGAAAGACGAATCCTGGAGAATGGGGGAGTGGGGGATGTGGAACTTAAAGTTGAGGCCCTAGTAAAGGTGGTGGCTCTAGGACCATCCAGGCCTGGCAGGTCAACCACGGGAGCCCGGACACCCAGGAGGGTTGGAAGGAGCTCTCTGGGCTGAGGCTTATTTCATTATGCCCCCGCCTACCTGGAGCACAGAGGGCAGGAGGGAGGTGGGGCTGCCTGGTGCATCCCTGCCCACCTCCGGGGGACGGGTGAGGGGGGGTGGCGTGCTGTAGGCTGCTGCTCCCATGCTCTCTTACCGCTCTCTCCCACCTCTGTCACCGGGTCCTAGCCTTCTGTGCAGCCTTCCCCAGCCAGTCCCCCAGCCCTGGGCAGTGCTCCCCCTCCCGGCCCTTCCCTTGCTCCGCCCCCTCCCAGTGTTTCCTGCACTCAGGGGTGGCGGTGTGGATTGTCAAGATGGCTTCTGCCCCTTCCTCGCTCTTGCCTTGACGTCAGTTCGTACTTTGGTTGCAGGTGGATCTCTTGAGAAAAGCAGTCTGAGGCAGCGTGAGCTCCTGCCTGTGTTTTGTCTGTAAGATTTTCACCTCTCAGGCAGGTCCCATGCTCCGTTTCGCGGACTCCCCTCGCTGAGTGCTCACTCTGGGAACACTCATGTTTCTCCCACAGAAAAGCAAAAGTCGGCATGGTCAGGGCGGTCAGCTGAGGGCCCGACTCCTAACCCAAGGGCCACCCTCCCAGCCCCTTGAGACTGTGGGCATTGCCTTTGCAGCCTGGGGCATCCTGGGGCAGGATGCTCCCCGAGGTCTGCAGCCTCCTAACCCTCCATGGTGGAGGAGGGGGGGCTGAGCCCTGGAGCCCGTGAAGATGGGACCCTCACATGCACCGCGTGGTACAAAGAAGCCCTTTGGGAAGAGCGGTCTGCCCCTGGATCTCCAGCAAGTCAACAGGCCATTTTGCCATGACACCTAGGTTCTAGATTCAGTTTCCCGTTTCTTCGGTCCTCTGTCCACTGGGATCTGCCATGGTTCCCTCACTTGCAGCCTGTGGAAGGCAGACGAGGCAGATCGTAAGACACAGAGAGACGCGTGAGAAGAGTTGTAGGAACCCAGCCGAATGTGCAGGTTGGCATCACAGAGACTCGTGCATATGGAGGCTTTTAATAGACTCGTCAGCAGCTGTGATTAAGGCTGTGAACCGTGCCACGCCGCTAGAGAGACCAATTCTGTGCAGCTGCTGTGCCGACGGAGCGTTACCCCATCAGCTGAAGTTCTAGTCTTCCGATTCGGTAGAGGAAATACTTGAAAAATGATCTCACAGCGTGACTTATGTAAACGGCTTTTTTTTTTTTTTGGTACATGAGACAATTGAGATAGAGTCTGAATCCCGGGCAAACCACAGCTTCCTGCGGTGTCCTGTTGCCATGGGTTACGGAGGGAGCGGAATGGAACTTCAGCTGAAATGTCTTTAAACTTCCCTGACGTGCGCAGGCACGCTGCCTCAGGGACCAGTGTAGGGTAGATCTGCGCGCCTGGTGTGGGGCGGAGGTGTTCCCGTCTTAAGATGAATTTGGGGAAAGGGCTGCCAAAGGAAGCACACTTGCTAAATGAGCAGCAGGTAAGCTCTTCCAGCTGTCTCTTGTCATTGAACAGATTTTCTGTAAGGAAGCTTGGCAGCTCCTTGACTGCTTTGGTTTTAAACCATTCAGTGAATGGGGGATTTTAGGTGTCGGCTTTGAAAACCCTGCTGATGTCTGCATCACGGAGCCCCCCGGAGCAAGGCTGGGCTGGGAGGGAGGGTCGGCAGCAGCTGGTTGGGGGGGGGGGCACCAGCCCTGTCTCCCTGGCTCCCGGCAGCGGCTCGCCTCGTGGGTCAGCCCTCCAGAGAGCATCTGTGCCTTTCTCGTCCTTAACCGTTGTAATGTGAACAGATTTGAAAGATGAGTGAGCTCATTGTGTTGAAGTGTTAAATTTCAACAGGATGACGAAACTCTATCATACTCTTTAGATCACTGTTTTATATCTAATATTGTAAAACGTAACAAGTTGATGCTACTCCATACACGCACACGGAGGATTCCCGGCATAGGGATCATTCTCCGAGCTTTTATATAAAATTGAACTTACTATGAAACGTCTTTAAAAAAGGTTTGAGATTTAAAAAAGAATGTTTATTTTCCTCTTGTAGCTAGCTGTGCTGTGTTGCCGTAAAGGTAAAAAGAAATTATTTACGGGAGAGTGTCACGAATGACAGGATACCGATGTTAAATCTGTTCTTTTCTGAGAGTGGTTTCATCTTGGTGTTTTCCTGGTGTCGAAATGGAACCTCTGGGGTTCCAGTTAGAAGGGACAGGTTTGGGTGCAAGGTGCGGGGGAAGGAACTGCCCCCTTCCCTTTACATGGAAAATAGGAATAGATTAGATGGAGAGGTTGCGAATGAGCCTGACACAGGGCGTGCAGATTTTAATGTATTTTAAAAATATTCAGGATGTAGTTTGCAAAACCCAGGGACTACTAACGCTCACTCGAGAGGGTGGAGAGGCGCCTTTGATGTTTACGGGCGTGGGTGTACCCGCCTCTGGCTTCCTCGCGTTCCTGTTCACCCCACTCCTCGTCCTGGACAGAAGAGTGAATTTTGCATATATCGTGTCCATCGTGGACCAATTAGCCAGCTAGTTATTTGTACATAAGTGTGGGCTGCATTTTTAGTTCAGTGGTATATAAAGGCAAGTTTTAGAAGATGTGGGTTTTTATTCTGAGTCAACAAAAAAAGGTCACTAAAAATCTGTTTGTACTTGCCTGTATAAATGATTTGGATCCCTTTTTGAATTTTTTGCAAATGCTCGAATTCGCAAATAAGTTTTTGGCATGGGGGTATGCAGATCTGGTGGCAGCGTTTTATTAGTAAGTGGCTTTCCATGAGCAGCTCACTCCCCTCTGGGGTCCAGGGGATACCAGAAGGTCATGGGGTGAGTGGTAGGTGCTGCAGGGGGTGGGGTGGGGCGTGGGAAAGCGGGCAGAAAGACGGTCCTCATGGGGGACTAACCCCGAGGACACATGGTGTAAGGGGAGTAAGATTGGGGGCCCGTGTGGGAAGCCTGGGTCCACGCCTCGCCAGCTCTGCCATCAGGAGCCAAGTGCTCCTCCCTCGGAGCCTCCGCTTGGTGGTGGGGAAGTGGGGGGCCCCGGTTGGCTAGGCGGCTGTCTGTGGTGCGTGTGTGTGCTCAGCAGACGCTGTTCAGCAAGAAAGGCTGCGTGTCTTGCAAGCAAGCGTCTTTTATCTGAAGCTGGAGAGCCTTTCCGCCTTGGTAGGGATGCTTTCCTTTCCCACAGTTGTCCCGGGAGCACAAAGGAGAGCCGTGGCTGCCGCGCCAGAAACAGTGAGAGGCTCTCACTGGTCTGATGAACAGACCACAGTTTCTCCATCTTTTAAGATGTGAAGTTGAGCGGAAGTAGACTGGGAACACTCATATGTGCTCCTTTGTCCAAACAAAGCAGCTGTGGCCCTCCAGCCACATGGGACGGTGTCAGCCCAGAGGGGCCGAGGTGCTGGGTGGGGGGGGGGGACACCAAACCCACAGCCTGAAAGGACTTTGATTGTCACAAGAAGAAAGCGGCAGCAAGCATCCCGTATGTACCTCTCGGCCAGCGGCTGCTGTGGCATTTGAGGGGGCCAGGCCCCTGGGGGTGCACGGCCCCCCACCCTACCTCCCACTGTCCTGCTCGGGTGCCCACCAGGCCAGCACCCCATAAACGGCAGACCCTGCTGGCAGAGGCCCAGCCGAGCTTGTCCCCCAGGGAGGTGCAGGTTGGGTGGGGAAGAAGGCAGAGCCGGCCACACAGTCCAGCTCCAGTCACAGGCCCTCAGGGGCCGGGGGATGGGGGAGCTGAGGGGGGCGGGTTAGATATCCCCGGGGGTGGGCCGTGTGGGCTGCCCAGCGGCCCAGCTGGCCATGGGTTGGGAGCGAGCGAGTCAGGCGTGCCCTTCTGTAGGCCAGCGTGCCAGGCTGCCTCCTGCCCAGCTGGTTCCGAACCTCTGGGAGGAGCAGGGTGGGCTGCACAGAATTCTTCTGCATTTGGCTGCGTTTCTCTCTCTCTCTTTTTTTTTTTTTTTTTTAGCTCAGATGAATGGACTTCTCTGCACTGCTCATCTCCCCTATCGGCCTGTCCCATTCCCGGGGCTGCCCCAGCACCAAGCAGAGCTGGGGTGGAGGGTGGTGGGCCTGTGTCCAACGGGCTGGCCCTGCGAGGCTGGCGGTCCATCAGTCTGTGTACTTGGCCCCAGATCACTTTTGGCCCTAAACCCTCTGGGGGAGGGGCCTCGGGTCTGCTGGGGGCAGCCACGCTCATCCCACAGAATGCACTGCTTGCAGACACATTCTTCTCTCCCTGTTGGAGGCTCTGCTCCTGGCTGTCTGTATAAGAAGACTCCCCAGTCTGTGGAAGATTTCATTTCTGTCTGCACGTCTGCCCCTTTCCTTCAGTGAGAAGCGGGCCCCCTGGCACTGGCAGCTCTCCCTCCATGGTATTTGCTCAAGCCGGTCCTGTCTTCTGTTCCCCCAGTCCTGTGGTGCAGCCGGCATGGGGGCTTCTTTCTCCCTGATTCCCCAAGGGGCGTCTGGCACACTGTCCCTTCTCGCCCTCCACCCCCGAATGAGTTGGCTGTTAGTGTTTGTCATCCTCCCACGAAAGAAAGGCCAGATTTCCTAAAACAGCAGGATGTCTGGGTGCCCTGGCATTGGACCAGCTTTCCTAGGGGGCCCCCTGTTCCCTCAGGCCCCCTCCCTGGCCTCTCTCCTCCAGGTGCTATCACTTCGAGGCTGCCCTTCCCAGCCTGCTTCTATCCTGGGGACTCCTGACTCCAGACCATATCCACTCCCAGCTCCCTCTGGATGTGCTGGAGGCGGGTGGGAAACAGTGGCCAAGTCAGACTTGGGCTTCTCCCTTGGTCTCCCCTGCCCCTCACTCAGGCCTTCCCTCGAGCCCTCCGTGTCCAAAGGCCCGTGGACTCAGCTCTCCAAACCTGTCCCTGTGTTCTTCCTTCCTCGCCCCCACCTTGCTCTCTTGCCTGCAGCCCTGGGCACTGCTCACTCCGCCCTGCATTAGCCAGTCTCCTGCGACACCCCATGGGGATGCCTTCGTGTGCCCTTCTCTGTGCTGTGCTCTCCCATGGCGCCTGACTTGCCCAGGCAGCAGAGATCTGACATTTTTGGATTCATCTCCGACACCCAGCAGAAGCACCTGTGGGCAGGGCTGCCCGGTCTGGGGGCTAGGGAGACGGCTTTGTTGCAATGCCCCCCCCCCCTTACCCTGCACGCACGTGTGCAGAGGCATTGACGAGGGGAAGCAAACCACGGACACATCTCAGCCTTTATGAGAAAGCGTATCCCTGGGGTTGGGCTTGCACTTCACACAAGAGTGGAGCTTGGATTCCGGCCTCCTGCATGTCCCTGCGTGTCCCATTCCTGCAGGAGCTCCTCCGCAACAGGGTCTGAGAGCGAGACTCAGTGGAGCATACCAGGAAGGGACGTCCCAGCGCTCACTGCTGTCTTACTGGGATGTGAAGTTGTGGGCGTCATCCCAGACCTTCTGCTGCTTCCCACTTCCTGTCCTTGCGTTGGGCCAGCTGGTGAGGAAATGGGATTTGCAGTCTTTATGTCAAGGTCAGAGGATTTGGGGGTGAAGTCGGATGTTCACACCGAGTTCCTCGCATTAGTGTGGAGCCCGTGTGCCGCTCACCAGGATCTTTGCAAAGTGTGTCGTCTCAGGCTTCCCTGAGGGCGTGCCAGGAACACTCACTCTTAACGTTCTTTGGGAAATGCTGTCATGGTGGGTTTGGACTGCTTGGGTCTCTTCTGATTTTACTGAAGGATGAAGAGGTCTTTGGGAGGCAGGTGCAGATACGCACGCGTGCTTTAGGGAGAGAAGCCCGGGTTCGATTCTGAGCTTGGGCTCTGTCCACATCTGACCCAAGGCCCTCTATTGCCCCGTCCCCTCTCCCCGTCGGGCTGCACCCAGTGTGGTGTGCTGTGCTCTGATGGGTCCCCCCTGGCCCACATCACGCGACACTGGACACGCCCAGAGTGCCTTCATCCTGTGTCATTCGCCCCGTGTCCTCCCTATTTCCCAGATCATGGAAATCCTTTATTGTGCACAGCCTAGTTTGGACCTTAGAAATATATGCCCCTTCCCTGCCTTCACAGGAGCCTTCCCTCCAGGTGTCTCTTTGGTTGGGCCTGCTGGAAAGTGGTAGTGTGGAGTGTGCATGTGCTCGTGACTCACGTGTGTGAACATGGAGAGTGCCGGGGCAGGGATAGATCACTGTGGCAGCCCAGTGTGGGGACGGCCTCTGGGAGGTCTATGGGAGGTCACTCTGTGTCCCGACACTGAGGGACCTGGGAGCTGACCAGCAAGGGCAGACATCAAGGCCTGGCAAGTAAGGCTTCCCTGAGAAGGCACAGCTGATGCCATAGCCAGGTGGGTGGGCCAGCCAGGTGAGACCGCAGGTGGGAGCGGGGAATGGGGGTGAGGGATGGCCCTTTGAGGGCACGGGAAGGGCTGGGTCCTTCTGCAGCGGCTCTCAGAGTCCTGGAACTACACTCGGCAGGGGGAGATGGGGGTCATGTCAGGACCTTGCACACGTGACGCGCACAGCACGGATCCCGGGAAGTACTTGGTATTTTCCTTGCATGTTTTTCTATCCATCTTACTTCATGGTTGGCAAATGTGGCTCATGGCCCCTGAATTGATTTGATAACTCCTTTGGGGGTCGTGGTTGGACGTGAAGACCCCTGGGCCCGTGGAGCCCAAGTCAGGGTATAGCCCCTGCAACAGGCCCTGCACGGGCCCACTCTCTTCCGCACTCAGTCCAACGAGGAGTCATCTAAAACTTAATCAAGTGTTCATTTTTTTTTTTAAGATTTTATTTATTTGAAAGAAAGGAAGACAGAAGGAGAGAGCACACAAGCAGGGGGAGTTGCAGGCAGAGGGAGAAGCAGGCTCCCCACCGAGCAGGGAACTCAGCCCGGGACTCTATCCCAGGACCCCAGGATCATGACTTGAGACAAAGACAGATGCTTAACCGACTGAGCCCCCCAGCACCCCAATGATGAAGTTTTTAAAAAGTCACATAAACATATATTAAGGCTTTTTCATCATTTGGGTTATTTATATTCTTTTTGTATTCAGAACGTTTGATACATTTGGGCAACGTCCAGCCTTTAGTCTCTTATTTAGGACTCAGATGGGGCTGATTAATACTTTGTATGTCCAAGGTAGGAAATTCTGTCAGGGGCTCAAAATTGAAAATTGGTATTATATATGACTATATGCCAAGTAATTTGGTGACGATCTAGCTTAATCTGTGCCCTTGTCTAGTGTTACAGAAAGGATCAGCCTTGAGAAATGCTAGCTTCTCATATACTTCCCTTCACATTAATGATCAGAAACTTTCACACCGTTAATTCAAAATAAAATATCCATGGAATGTATATGGTCCAGGGTTCCTGCTGGGAACAAGTCCGATTACCACTGAACTGTCTGGTTTAAGAGGCTGACCCGAGGAATGGAGATGGTTTGAACTTAAATTGCGTATCTACCGTACTTTGTAAGTTTCTTTCAAACAAATACGTTATGTCAGTGTAAATTCCAGTACCCCAGGTGTATGTTCTAGAACACTCTCGAGCTGTTTCGTTACGGTGAGCAGAGGGAGATGCTCACTTACTGGGCCCTTTCACTGGTGGCTTGTTTTTGCGGTTCTGCGGCTTTTTTAAGTGTAACTTGCAGATACGGACTGCAGAAAGAGCCCACGAGTATAGACTGATGAAAACGAGTTATGATCCAGATTGTCCTGGACGTCAACATAAACGTCAGGGGCATTAAGTTGTAATTCATAATGTGTGTAGTGGTCCCCCAGTCTCCGTGTGCTGAGACCTTGGGAATGCCCGACTTTAAGTCACGCTGAGCGGCAGGCCTCCCTGCTGGGGGATGCTCTGCGGCAAGTATCGGGGTGGGCGGGGAGGGTTCCAAAGCTTTGCCATTTTGGACCATGTCCCCCCATCAGCTGGGCTGTGCCAAAAAAAAATTACAGACCAGGCTTTAAAAGGGTAACTTGGGTCAGAATCAGGCATGTCATCGATCCTGAGGCAAACAGAAATGATTTGGGGGTTCCCCCTCGTTTCCACCGCCCCGTTGTTGTCAGGTTGTCTGTCTGCGCCTCCTCCCCACTCCTCGCTGAGCACTGAACACTGACTGCAGTACAGCCCGCTGTGCCCCCCAACCCCATGCTCCCTGCAGGGAGCCTCCCGGCCCTGCCCTGCCAGCCCCTGCTGGTTGGGGGGGACCGTGTCATCTCTTCAGGCCTCCTCTTGGAGCAGCGGACCCTGATCCGTGCTGCTCAGCCTGCTCCCATGTCCCATCTCAGGGGCCAGGGAGCTGGGGCGCTGAGCAGGGATCAGCTGACGTCTGCCGCTGTACACCTGTAAAGGACAGTAAATATGGGACAGTAAACAGAGGAATCAGGTTCTGGTTCCTGGTAATTATACACTAGTTACTTGCAGATTAAGTAAGCTAGTTAGGAAAAGCCATCACCTGTTTCTCCAAAAATATGTGAACTTGGTAGAGGACAGTGGTTTTATGTCTGGATAATATATATATTTTTTAAAGATTTCATGTATGTATTTGGGGGGAGAGGGGCAGGGAGCAGGGAGCCTGATGCGGGCCTCAATCCCAGGACCCCAAGATCATGACCCAAGCCAAGAGGTGACTCTCAATCGACTGAGCCCCCCAGGCTCCCCATGTCTAGGTAATACTGAAGCATGTCTCCCTAGAGCTCCGGCTGGCCTATGAGCAACACTAGGGCAGCAGGTCCAGAGCGGAGGGCAGAGGCCACGAGTGAGGCCAGGGGTCTAGCCTCCCCGTGACCCCTCCTACACTGTGGTCGGTGCACTAGGAGCAGTCCCCATGCGAGCTTGAGAAGATATGAGGTTGTAGGGGGACATCTGTGACCTCTGAGCCCTTACTGGCCCCTCCGGGAAGAGCCTTAGCACAAAGAGCCCATTAACCCACAGCTTTCCAGATGCCTAGAACTTTCCTTGGCACTTTAAAGATTGATTGATTGATTTGGGGGGAGGGCAGAGGCAGAGGGAGAGAGAGGATCTCCAGCAGACTCCCGGCTGAGCACAGAGCCCAATGCAGGGCTTGATCTCACGACCCGGAGATTACGACCTGAGCCGAAACTAAAAGTTAGAATTGAACTGACTGCGCCCCCCAGGTGCCCTGAACATTCCTTAGCATTTTAAGTTTGGGAGGTGCTCTTTGGGCTCAGCTTCCCAAACTGGGGCAAGGGAAGGGAAGGCACAATTTGAGGCTGTGGCTCAGAGATCTTGAGTGTCTCCTGGAACATGGTGAACAGTGGAGGCACCCGGAATGCTGGGGCGTCTCTCCCAGAGGACGTGCTAGGGGGTCCTGGGGGTGGTCTGTGGGCAGTGAGCTCTTGCCCCTGCAGGACAGCTGTCCTTTCTGAAAGAGTTTGCTGGCCTGTCTCTGGGCCTTGTGCCACTCCTCCCCCTGTTCACTGTCAGCCCTTCTGGTCTCTGACTGGCCACAAGGGTGACCATTCTCAGGACTGTCTTCCAGATCCCAGACTCTCCTCTGCAGCCTCCCCCGGGCTCGCCCCTCTCCCCGGCGACTGATCTCAGCATCTTTCACTGTCAGAAGCCTCGTGGAGGACTATGCTTCCCGGAGGCAACCTCACCTCCTCTTGTCTGGGTTCCAGCTTCCAGTGATGAGTTCAGAGCTCGGAGGCATTCTCCATCAGAACTTTCCAGTGCCCAAGGGTCTCTTGTCCTTTTTGCTGGCTCTTTTCTCCTGGTGGGCTTTTCCCTTAGGTCCCTGGGCGGCGGGGTCAGGGGAGGGGTGGCGATTTGAATTGTGAGCTCACTTTTGGGTGGGCTCACTTTTGGAACTCCTGCCAGGCCTCCAATGGGCTGCTTTCCTCCCAGAAGGATTAGGGAGCTGGGCATCTTTGCCCAGGAGCCCCGGGACTGTGGCTCATGCTCTGCACCTGACTCCCGGCCCAACCCCTTCCTGCCTCATCTACGTGGCTTCCCCACTGCCCCTTCACGGCACCTCACTCTCACCCCCACCTTTTCCCATCTCTTTTGGCTTCAGGGACACGCCTCTGTCCTGGATCGTGGTTTTGGTTCATTTTGGGGGTGGGCATAGAGAGATTTTTAGTGCGTTTGTTCCGTCCGCTGACATCTGAGTGTGTCGTTTTCACCATCATTGCGACACGATGTTGACCATGGCCTTCTGATTGGTGAAGTTTGCATTTCATAATTAATTTCTCAGATGTTGTTATTGACAGTATTTCTGATTCTGTGTGTGGCCTTGCGGATTTTCTTCGCATAATCTCCAGGGAATACTGTGCCTTTCATGCTACTGAGTTTATAACGTGACTGTGGGTGATTTACCGTGAGGACAGGAGGGACAGCTTCCCATGCAGCACGCGTCAGCCGGGGAAGGAGGGAAGTTTAGACCCCCAGTGGCTGAGGGCTGATGGCCTGGTGCTAGCTGGCCCCAGTCCATGCTCAGCTGCCTGTCTGGCAAGACGGACGTGTGAAGACTGGACGCGCACCAGTGTGTGTGTTTGCTGTTGGGAACGGCTTGATAAAGTGCCAGGGTTCAGTTTTAGAGTATCCCTGGACTCAGGGTGGTTTGAAATCATGAGGAGCCCCGATCCCAAAACTGTCAGGAGGTGGCTTCCCCGGGCTGTTGGAGCACAGGCCCTTTCCCTGGGGCAGAAGGTCATCCCTTAGTCGGGCCTCTAGCCTTGCAGGTGTAAGTCCCACAAGGTGAGGGACTCCAAATGCGAGAGGGTCCCCCATCTTCCAAGTAGGCTGAGAGGTGAGGTTTAGGGGGGCCTGGTGTTAGGAATGGGCTGTCTCCGGGCCTTTGGGCAGACTGTCCTCATGTCGTGCACTCTGGTGTCACCTGCCTCCGCAGAAAGGACACGGGTCTTTCTCCAGGCCAGAGTGCCAGGGATTCTGTGGCCACAACTGAGCCCTGGGGGGCTTTGGTCACCATGGGGAAACGTGTAGCTGCTAGGATTGGTTGTGTGCATGGTAATGGCCAGAGGGTGGCTTGGGGAGGCCCCGGTGCCCGTATCTCAGCACGTGTCCCCTTGGGGCCCGGTCCGTACACCGTCCTGGGGAGCTGTGGTGCCAGGACGCCCAGCGAGATGGCAAGCTATCCCTGCAGGCTCCTGTGTCCTTCTCTCGTTGGCTCTTTCCAGCCTCCAGTGTCTGTGCACCCAGGTCCTCTCTTTCCTTAGCCGCCCCTCCCCTCCCCCACACTGGCCCTCGGCCTGTGCGGCGTCTTCCAGTCATCTTCCTCAGATGGGCCTTTTATTAGTCCCTCTGTCTGTCCTCCCAGGTCCTCCCTCAAGGCCTCCTGCCGCTTGCTGGCCTGTTCTCCTCTTGCACAACTTGTTCCTTCTCGCCCTGGTGCCTTTGAGGCAACTGCCCTCCCCTGCTTCATTCCCACCCTGTCCAGGCTCCCTACTGGCAGGCGGGCTCACAGCCCCTGTGGGGCTGTCCCGGGCACCTGTCCCCAGCACCCTGCGGAGGGGTCTGGATCCCCATACAGGTGGAGGCAATCGAGCAGCCTGGCACGGGGCAGTCCTGAGTACAGTGTGCAGGGGGCCTGTGTGCTCAGTACCCCATGCGCCTCACATGCTGCCTGCACTGCCGTGGGCTCCTGAGGCCGCCTTCCCCGAGGTGTTCTAATGGTGTCAAACGTGCCGGGATTTGTTCTCTTCCCATGAAAGTGGTGATGACTTGCGCAGAGCCCTGGGTCCCCGGCCCGCCCGGCTTGGGCGGGGTTCGCTCAGGAAGTGGGAGCACGGTGCTCGGCGCACAGAGGTGCCCGCGTGTCCTCGGGAGCCCGTGCCTGGAACTGGGGCCCCCTGTACTCGCACGACGGACCTACTGCTTCCCGACTTGTCATGAGGCTTCATTAACTCATGTCTCTCTCTCTTTTCTTTCAGTCTGCAACTGTATCTGATGGTGGTAAGTCCCAATTTCTGATGTCTATTTTTATTATTTTTAATGAAATGTTCAAATTGTGGAAGTGTATTTGCCATTGATTGACCCAGAAGAGATGTTTGCCTTGCCTCTCCCCGTCCCCTGGGGGAGGGTTGCTGTAGGGGCTGAGGTGGGGGAGCTTCTGCCGTGGCTCCCAGGGGGCCGGGATGCGAGTTCCGGAAGCCGTTCACTGCAGAGACATGTTAGGAGCCCAGCCCCGAGCCGGCCTCGGCGGCAGCACGTCCCATCCCACGCCTGTGCTGACGAGTCCAAACATGCTGGCTTGCTAACCAGCAGGCGAAGATTGCAAAGCTCTGGCCGAATTTGAGCAATTCTGGAAACTCGAGTGAGACTCAGGTGCTATGGAAGGGCCCAGCGGGTGAGTTGAGGCCCCAGGGTAAGAGGAGGAGGTAAGAGGTAAGAAGGAGAGGAAGCCTTCTTCCTGCCTCTAAGTAGTGTCGCGCTTGGGGACTCCTTTTCTGGGAGCTACCCAGCACGGAGAGGCCACAGATGTCCTCTTGGCCTGGAAATTGCTCTGACGGAACCTCATCCTTTTAGCTCAGTGCTGGTTCCCAGGTTCTTATGATACTCGGGAAAGTCCTTACACTCTCAATTTCCCTTTTGTTTTCCACATGTTTTAATTAATGTATTCTTCTGTCTTTTGAGAGTCGAATGTTCTAGTGTATCAAAAGATATCAAAAGATATGAGCCCTGTGTTCTCATGTCTGCCGGCAGCAGGTCTGAGGGCTGGCAGTGGGGGCAGCCAGAGCGGGACAGATGTGGGCTTCAAGGGTGCCTGGGGACCCAAAGGGGAAAAAAAAACTCAGTGTGGTGTTCTTGACATTGTCTTTTGGCACAACCGCTGGCTTTGGTGGCGGGCCCTGGACGGGGCTGCTGGCACAGCGGGCGGCTCGGCCCAAGCCTGTAGCCCTGCTCCCAGCCGCTCGTGGGGTGCCTGCAGAGCACCTCTTGAATTACAGACATGCTGATCCCTGAAGCTGGGGCCATGGATCCGGAAGGTTGTGTTTGGGGATTGATTTATTTTAATAAAAGGAATTACGTTCTGTATTTCACATACAGTGATAATTATTGCCATTTAATCCGCCTTCAGCTGGGAGTGGGAATGATTTCCTTAATGAAAAGAAATAGAACCAGTAACCAAATCCAGGAAAAAAGGAAGTGGTTTCTATAACATTCTGTTTATGCTTACCCTTTCTTTCCTGGTAGAAGATATGCATTTATGCAGGGGATTTAAAATGTGAGAAGTTCAATTTCAGCATAAATATTAAGCCTAACCCCCATGACAGTTGTGTTCTGTCAGGAGCAGGTGCGGGAGTCCCGGAGGTTGGGAATCTCGTCCTCTCAGGGTGTGTACAAAGCCAAGCCCCCCGAGTGTGGGGAGCCCCAGACTTGTGGTCCTGTGTGTCCTTCCTGAGGAAAAGACGCCCCACTGGTGGCAGGCAGGGCCCCACCCCTGCAAGGCCTTCCGCCCTTGCATACCTGGGTGCCTCGGGGCACCTTCCAGGCCCTTCTCTGTGCACGGCCTCCGTGCCAAGGGCAGGAAGAGAAGGGCTCACTGTTCCGTGAGTATGCCCTGGACCTCAGGAGCTGCTTCAGACAGCTTGTTTGTGTTTTATTTCATTTTTCAAATGCTTTTAAAATTTTCCCACCTTTGATTTCTCTTCTGATTTGTAAGAAGAACAAGTTTCTCATTGAATTTGCACACTAAGTCTAGGAGGAATAGATTATATTCTGCCATCTTTGCAGATGAGTGCACTGAGCCAGAGAGAGGCTACACTGATCAGAGTCACACAGAAACCAAGTTAGTGGCTGGAATTCGGGGATTCTGACCCTGAGGACGGCCTGAGCACAGAACCTGTGGGGGAAAGCGGCCGCCGGGCCTCGTGGCTCCCGTCTTCCTGCCCCATCTCGCCCCAGGTCTAGCCCCAGCCCCCCTTCCGGTCCCTGACCCTGCTTCCTGGGGACACTTCCCCAGCAGCAGACAGTGGCCTGCTGAGTGGACCCAGGCAGAGGCTCGAAGTAGGTTTCTCCATGGGGATGTTTGGGGTGCTGTGCTGGCTGGGAGAGTCAGGCTCGCCGAGGGGCCTGGGAGCTCTAGCAGCACACCTGCTCTGGGAGGAGGGCAGGGCCCCAGGAACCGATTTACGGGTGGGGGAGGTCTCCACGTGGACATCCCGCATGGCCTTGGTGAGGTGGCCGTCACCCACCCACTCAGAGACACCGTCAGTAACCGCTGTCTTCTGTTTCATGTAGTGTTCCTTTATCTCACAGCCTCTCACCATCTAGTGTGGCTTTGTTTTAGGGAAGTGGACGAGGCTGTTTTTGTGATCCTTGTCAACTTGAGGAGTATTTTCTACTTTCTCACAAGGAGAGGCCTCATCGCCGGCTCCCCACTGCCAGAGACCCTTGTGCAGGCAGGGTTGGAGGTCAGCCCGTGTGGAGGGCAAGCCAGGACCGGGGAAGGGGAGGGGGGGGGCAAAGCCCAGGGGCAGCTTCTGCCTCAAGGAAAGGAAGAACATTCTAGCATCACAGAGAGTCTTAAAAATGGAGCTGTCATCCTGTGGGAAGTTATTCAAAACTTGCTCCCAGTGGCCGCCCACAGCTGAAAGCCAGAAGTGCCGAGGTGGGGCGGTGAGAGAGGCCGGCCCGGCTCTTAGTCTGGGCTCCGAGCGGGGCGGCTTTCTTGTAATAAAAGCTTCTTCCTGTATTTGAGTTCTTTCCTTTTTTTACCCTGTACCAAGCAGCTTTGCCAGGATTCCCCTCCCACCCAACTCCTACGTCCCCAAAAGGTTAGGCTGCTTTCTGCCATTCCTAGATGTGCCTTTTGAAGCTGAGAAGTGAGGCGCAAGGGAGAACGTTTGCTCCCCCCACTCCAAGCGCATGCAGCGGGCACGGCCATGGGCACAGTCCCCGCAGGGGCCATGCGACACCTCTGCCCAGCTGTCCGTGAACGCCACCTCACGCGTCTGGCTCTCAGCTCTCCCCCCACACCACTCCCAGAGCCTCTCTGTCCCCAGGGGGGTCTGTCCACGCCGCCCGCCTCCCTGCAGTCCCTTCCCCGAAACTACCGGCCCTCTGTGGCCTGCTCCCCGACCAACACCCAGCTGGGCCTGCTGGAGCTTGCCTGCGCCTTGCCGGGCACCGTCCCCCTGCCCTGGTCTCATGTGCCCCTCAGGCCCCGTCCCGGTCTTGTGGCAGCTTCTCAGAGGGATCTGTGCCTGCCACCAGCCTTCCTCTGAGTGTTGGTCTGGCTCCATTTGTGCCCAGCACTGCCAACTCGGCTGCCATCCTCATCATCTGTCTATGTGGCTGCGGTGTCTGCCTGTGCACCTGCTGGCAGGTGGCCTCCCTGCGGTGGCTTTTGTGCCCTGCACGGCAGGCGGTACCCCGGGTGGCCGCCGGATGAATGACTGAATGAAGGCGTTCACAGGACACACTGGCAGAGCCTGGGTTGGGACAGTGGCTTTCTAAGGTTTTAGTCCTTGGTGGAACTCTCTAGAACATAAGCAGGCAAGCCCCGCAGAACCGCATTTGGTAGAGCACAAAAGCAGAGCAGTCTGGTTGAGTCATGGGGCTGGGGCTGCGGCCCGAGCCTTCTCCCAGGTGACCGGCCCATGGCGGGGGGCACATGTGGCCAGTCTCCTGTCTTCCTCCAGAAGCTGTCAACCATCGCCTCTCACATATTTTTGAAGTCCGTTATGAACTCTGTGCCTTAAACGAATAGCAGTCCTTTCTGCTAGTTTTGATTATTGTTT
Source organism: Mellivora capensis (assembly GCA_004024625.1). Classification (NCBI taxonomy): domain Eukaryota; kingdom Metazoa; phylum Chordata; class Mammalia; order Carnivora; family Mustelidae; genus Mellivora; species Mellivora capensis. The sequence continues at coordinate 71,454 of PISX010007000.1, read as the reverse complement.
TAACATCGAAATGGGAACCTTTTTGAAGTCGGCAATAATACTAGATAAAAGACACATGGGATTTCTAATTCTTGTTTGTTTTCTGAATATACATGGGCTTTGATTTTAAGCCTCCTCTCTGGCCTGTTTTTCTGTCTGCCCTTTCCAAGGGCGTGCACAGTCTGGGGAGCCGTAGGGCAGTGGAGAGATGGCCGGTGCGTCCCCGGGCTGGCGGGTTAGGAGGGAAGGGGCAGCTGAGTTGCCCCGCATGGCCGGGGCCGTGGGGGCCTTGCTGGGCTTCATCAAGCCAGCCTTGACTTTGCAGACTCTGGGGCGGTGCCTCTCCTACTCCTGTCCTTAGCACTCCGTCGCGGGGAGATGGGGAAGTGTCCCCTTCTCTTTAGTTCCTGTGTAACTGGGAACAAAGAGGCTGTGCTCATAGGTTGGGATCATTTAGTAACTGTGGTCAGAGTAGAGGGCGACTGATATGTCATGTTAGCCAGCCACTAAGATGATACATGTCGCGGACCTTGGGCCTCGGGAAAGGCGCCGTCCAGAAACAAGGCCGTGTGTCCTTGGCCACACTTGGTATCTGGCCGTGCACACTCTGGCCCGTCCCCACTCCCAGTACCCATATTCTGCACGCAGGCTCCTTGTGTTTCTTTTTACAATTATTTTCATTTTCCCCAGTTTTACTGAGGCAGAGTGGACAAATAAGAATTGTATGTGTTTAAGGTATGCCACGCGGTGATTTGATACACATATACGTTGTGAAATGATTACCGCAATCAAAGTATTTAACATGCCCATCACCTTGCATGGTTACTTGTGGGGAGGTACGGGTAAGGACCTCAACATTGACTCTCTTAGCAGATCACAAGTGTACAGGACAGGTTTGTGAAGTGTGGTCACCATTTGGACCCGAGGTCCTCAGAGCCCAGTCATCTTATAACTGAAACTCCGTGAAGCTTGACCACATCTTCTCCGTCCCCCTCGCCCCACCCCTGCTAACCACCTCTTGCCTTTTGCCTTTGTGGACTTAGACTCCAGGTGCCCTTGAACCATACCGGTTTGAACTTCATGCTTAGACACAGGGTTTTTTTCCCCAATAAATACAGGACAGTCCTGGAAATATATTGTCCTTGGGATTTTCTTTTCTCTGGCCTACTTTATTGTAAGATACAGTCTATGATATGATGACAACAGACTATGTGGGGGTCGGCTGTGTGTGTCATCGGCAAGTCTCCTAGTCAACAGGAGACTATCCGCAGTAAAGTTTCGAAAGAGTCAGAACATGGATTTTCAGATTTTTGACTGTGCGGGGAATGGGTTAGGTCACCCTAAGCCCTGTGCTGTTCAAGCATCCACTATAGTTTAGATCCCACACGCGAGGGAGAATGCACAGTATCTGTCTGTGTCTGGCTTATTTCATGTAGCATATTGTCCTCCGGGTCCGTGCATGGTGTCCCGAAGGCAGAATTCCTTCTTGAAGACCGAATGGATAATTCTCCCCTGAATGGATATACCATAATTTCTTTATTCCTTCACCTGTCGACCGACACCACGCCTCGACTGTTGTGAACACAGGGGTGCAAATCTCTCTTGGATGTCCTGATTTCAGTCCCTTCGGATACATACCCAGGGGTGGGGTTGCTGGGTCACAGGGAAGCTCTATTTTTATTTCCTGAGGAACCTCCCTACTGGTTCCATAGTGGGCGCACCCACTTACCTTCCCACCAACAGGGCACAAGGGTCCCTTTCCTCCACGTCCTGGCCAACACCTGTTGTTTCTTGTCTCTTGGATGAGGGTCATCCTGACGGTGAGGTGATTCCTCACTATGGTTTTGACTTGCATTTCCCTGATGATGAGGGACGTTGAGGATCTTTTCATGTACCTATTGGCCATCTGCATGTTGGTTTCAGCTCAGGTTGTAATCTCGTGGGTTGGGGGATCTAGTCCCGCGTCAGGCTCCCTGGTCAGTGAGGAGTCCACTTGATATTCTCTCCCTCTGCCCCTCCCGCTGCTCATGCTCTCTCTCTCTCAAATAAATAATCCTTAAAAAAAGTCGACCCACATCCAGCCACTCTGAAATAGGGGAGCATCACATCAGGTGTTTCTGTGGAGAGCCGCTGAGGCAGGGGGACGGCAGGTCAGAGCCACGCTACCCGACGCCGCAGGTCGCCCGTGTAGATTCAGGTCCCCCGCATGTGCTGCTGGGTGGAGAGGACTGGGCCAGGGGCCCTCAGGCTTCTTGGTGGCTCGGATACCCAAGGGAGGCCTGGCCAGCAGCCTCCACATTCTTCTCCTGGGTTCCCACCCCTCCTGGGCTCATGGCCACAAGAGTACGCGTCACCCGTGGAATGCGCAATCTGGTGTCAGACCCAGAGCCCACGCTGCAAGCTTCCGTTCTGCGTGGAGTGGAGGAGAGAAGGCTCGCCATCCGCCCTTTCACGGGCTTCTCTGTCTCTTCTCTTTCACTTGGACTTGCTAGCGGCTTTCTGAGAGTCTACAGGTGCTATGTTCCTCACGTTTCTGCTTCTTCAAAAAAGTCAGTCTGTTCTTATCATATCCGCACAACTTGGTGGCAAAAGTCTTTTATTCTAAGTCATGAGATTTTCAGACCTACCTTGTCTCTTTTTATCTCTTCCTCGGTGCTATAATAGTGTTGCTCTTGTCCTCGATTTGTTTTATCAGCTGTGTGCTCTCCCCGTTCCCTCCTAGAACATGAAGAATTTTAACCTTCTTTACGCTAGGTTTCCTTTCAGACCAGACTTTGTGTCTGTCTTTTGCATGTTATATACCTTCTTTCCTCTGTCCATCCATCCATCCATCTACCCATCCATTTACCTCTCTATCCATTCATCTTCCCATCTACATAGGTCAGCAGTCGCCATGACCCTGATCACTTTCTGGTGCAGACATTGTCCAGCCTAGGGAGAGCTTAGCGCTGAGCCCCTGCGTCCTCCCTGCCTGGGCCGAGATCCTTGGGGCCAGCTGGGGAGGTACCCACAAAAGCTTACCCCCGCTCTCCCCAGGTTCCCCATTAGCCTGCCTTACTGAGAATGTCAGGATTCTGCTGAGTCCCTTCCTTCCCCAGGACAACAGCTGTGGACTCGGGGGTGGGTCAGGCAGAGAACCCGCAGAAACGTTTTTGTTTTTTAACCTTTCTTTGGCTTTTTTCCCCCCTCCTTTTTTTCTTTCTCCTGTTATGGCACCACAAGACAGCCTCCTCCTGTGGTTGCTTTTGTGAAGTTTGAGGCGGGTTTGTGGTCTGCCCAGCCGCCCCTCCACCCTCCTGCAGTCGCGTGGGGACAGGAAGCCTGTGAGCCCACTTCAGGTGCCCGCACTTACTTGGGATGCTGCCATGTGCGGGCTTGTTTTGTTTCTAAATAGAACTTTTAGTAGGAAATGAAAGAGGAAAGTAGGTTGCTGTAGACGAGGGCTTTCCAAATCCCCCCTTTTTGCCTGCTCCTCTGGGCACCAGGCACCTGAAGTACTTCAGGGAATGAAGTTCTAAGTATTTGTAAACACTAGTCAGACTGTAGATTTTAGTTTGGGGAAGCACAGAGACTTGATTCATGCCAAGATGCCTTCCACCGTGCTTCTTTCTTGCCAGTCCTATAAGATATTTGGAGAGAGCTTTTATTAGTAATTTTTCTCTTTTTAAAAGACTTTATTTACTTGAGAGAGAGAAGCATAAGCGGGGGGAGGGGCAGAAGGAGAAGGAGAAGCAGACTCTCCCAGTTGAGCAGAGAGCCCGATGACGCAGGTCTCGATCCCAGGGCCCCGAGATCATAACCTGAGCTGAAGGCAGATGCTTAACTGACTGAGCCACCCAGAGGCCCCTATTCATAATTATTTCTATTGTGAATTTTTTTTTTTGAGCAAACAGAAGTTTAAAGTAATAAAGCCAATGAGCACATACATACCTTCTAGAAGTAACACATGTTAACGTTTGAGGGTATTTGCTTTCGACTCTTTTTCTAAAGCATTAAAATCTTGGTCGAGGTCTCATTTGTACCCCTCCTGCGTCTTTTCCTCATCCTCTCTCCAGAGGCCCTATCTGGAAGCAGGTGTATATCCTTCCTACTCCAAGGGAATTAATTACTTTGATTCTTGGTGGGGGGAGCCTCTCTTACAAAACTGTAGTGTAAAAAGAGTGGAGCGTATAGACTGTTTCTGTACGTTGTGTGTTCCATCAGGGAAGTGGTTATAGCTTCTGGGCGGCTCAAGTTCTGCCTCTTGATCTGGGAGCTGACCTGGAAGCTGGCTCCAAGGGTGTGTTCACTTGTGGAAATCCAGCTACGCACTTGTGACTTATGCGTGTTTCGGTCTGTGTTCTACGTTCATAAAGGTTCTACTGAAAGAATATTGTTTTAAATGTGGGAGGTTTTCTAAGCAAAAGACTTTCGTAATGGTCTAGAAAATTTTCATAGATTCACTCTCAGATTATTCATAAAGTTGCCGAGGGAAAGCATCTTATAGATTGGGTTGAAAACTTGATTGGCCAGGATAATTTAGAGGAAAGATTTAAAAGTAGACCCTGAGGTCGGGGATGACTCAGGGGTTTTCCCAAGGGCTGTCTTTGAGTAGTTTTTGTACAAATTAGGAAAAACTCCCCTGTCCCCAGGCAAGGTAAACTCTAAGAAAATCAAGTGTATGCCTCCGGGAGTACCACTTAGAAGGCTTTTGAGATTTTGTCGTTATTGCTGGTGTTCAGCAGTTTAACTCTACTAAGTCTTGATTTGGTTTTGTTGTGTACATGCTTCCTGAGGACCAGGTATTTTCTCCTTTAATTAAAAGAATGTTGGCCACTCCGACTTTTCCTACTGCCCAGGAGATATGCTCATTTTTAGTCCTTCTTTTTCTCTCCTACGCTTCACGGCGCATAGATCCCTTAGCTCCATCTTTCAGTTCACTGATCTCTTCTTCCACAGTGTCTGATATGTGTTCATGCCATCCTGTGACCTACTCGCTTCCGAGGCTCTGTCTTTGTCTCAGCAGGGCCTCTGAGGCTCCTACAGCCCTTTGCCTTTCTCCTCGCTGCGTCCCTGCCTTCCTTACACCCGTGATCATGTTCGAGGCATCTCTGCCTATCTTCAAGTCCTTGGCTACTAACACGCCATCACTGTCATTCGTGAGTCTGTCCTGTTGACGGTTACGGGCTACATTTTTCTGCATCTTCACATGTGTAGAGATTTTCAGCCAGTGCTGGATTTTGTTGTCCTCCTTTGAAGAGCACAGAAGTTTGTTTAATAGGCTGTTAAGCTGCTTGTGGGTTGGCTTGATCCCTGTGAGGCTTGTTTTTAGGCTTTTTTAGGGCAAATCTAGGGTAGCTTTTACTATAGGCTGGTTTAGCCATACTACTTGAGCCTAACACATGTGGGGTCTCCTTTTGAGGGCACGTGTCCAACAAGAACTGCCTGGAACTCTGTGTGAGCTGTGGGGGCAGGTCAGCCTGCAGCTTGCTGGCTGCTCTTTGCCCAGCCTCATGGGGTTTCACCCTGTGCCCACATGAGCCAGAACTCAGCAACAGGCCCCAGGGTCTCCTGTGAGCTCCCCACAGCTCTTTTTCCACTCGCTCTTGCTGCCCCGCTGATTCCAGCCACCTGGCCTTCCTTGAGTCTGGTCTCTGTTCAGCACAGTGAGAGAGCTGTCATCTATGCAGCTCCCCCTTCCCTGTGCTGCCCTTTGTGGGCGCCTGCTGGTGGGGTGCTGGGCAGTCTCAGGACTCCGCTCACTGATCTCTTTTCCATCATGAATCAGAGTCTTACAGTGACTATGGTCCAGTTTTTGAGAACTGTTGTTGGTCTGTTTTGCCTAGTTTTCCATAATATGTGGTGAGATGGGAAGTCTGGTCTCCATTACTCCATCCTGGCCAGACACAGAATTCTTATGATACCATTTTTTTCACTATAATTGGGAGGGTATGGTCTCTCAAATTCTAAACAAAACTCAAACCATGATACTTTCCTGCACAAAGAACTTCCGTGAGTTCCCATTACCTGTAGGATAAAAGCTGCCCTCACAACCTAGAAATAGTGGGTTCTCATCCACCCCCCCCAGCCCTGTCCCTAATGTATCCAGTCCTGGGTCAGCGTTGGCATTTGAAACAGCCAATGAATGAGTGACACCGAAGTCTGGAACCCAGTAAGCTTGGGCTACCTTCACATTCCTGTGATATCCTGGTAGAATTTGTTGAGGCCACCAGAGTGACCTATGAAATGAACAAGGAACTCTTGCCCTGACTCTACCAGACGGGACTCCTGTGGCCATCATAACTAGGCTCTGCCTCCCCCTTGGTGGAGAGCCCATGTCTCTGGCACCACCCAGTCCTCTCTAGGAACGAGAGCAGGGGACCTCAGGAGGGATTCCTGGCTCATGGAGCACCATACGGAGAAACACCAGGGGCCTGAGTGCCTTTCCTCGGGCCAGGAGGGACTCTCCTGGGTGCTTCCCATGCTTGAACCCATGCAGTCCTCCGTGCGAGCAGGCGGCTCCCAGTTTGCAGGTCGCCAGCCTCGTGGGCAGTCAGAGGGGCAGAGTGTCTGAGTCTCACGGTCTGGCAGCCGTGCACCCGTGTGCCCACTAAGCAGCAGGTGGACAGGAGGCCCGTCACGGGTTGTCCTGCAGCTTCAGCTCAGGCGTGTCAGCACGTTGCTACCACCAGAAGCAAATCTCTGTCCCCCTCACTCATCCCAGATCTTGGGGGTAAAAAGCTCTTACACATGTTTGCAGTGTTGCTGAGTCTGATCGTCCTGATCTAATGTCCTCTTTCCCCAGCTTTATAAAGGTAGCCCTTTGAGTTAGTTCCCATCCCTCCAGCTCTAGCTCACTGACCCAGCAGTGAGGGATCTGTAAGAACTCACTGTGGAGGCCTGGCTGCAATCTGGGAGGAAGGGGTCGGCCCCAGGTTGAGTTTGGCCGGGCTCCCTGCGTCTGTCCCACTGGTGGCTGGAAGGAGGCGAGGGACCAGAGCCCCTGCCCCACACACAGTATGCCCTCGGCCCCCTCTGCTGGCTTTGCTCACATGTGGCCTCTCCATTCTCAGACCCGGGCTCTTTTCAGGCATACCTCTGTTCACTCCAGCAGACTGTGTGCTGGTCACCATCCCCACTGCTGGGGAAAGGCAAGAGCGCAGATGCTCAGTTACCTGCCTTTCCCACTGATACAGCTGCTTGGAACACACGAGACAGTCCTCACTTAGGACAGTTCCCTGTTTTTGTTCCTAACGACAAGTCTCAAAACTCAACTTTGGCCGATTTGAATATAGAAATGGTCGATAACAACTCCAGAAAGGAATGTCAAATTATTCTAATTAGAATAATTAGTTTCATTATACAAAGTTACATTTTACATTATAAGATACTAATTTGGAGAGGCTACTCTTTCGTCTCTTCTCACGTTTAATAATAATATTCCATCCAGATCCCTCCGATGTGTTTGTCACACCTGCTCTGCAAGCCATGAAAACTTTTCCTTGGAGAGTAAGCCACACACTGTTAAGTCTGCACACCAGTGGCAAGTGACCTAAGGACTGTCCACAGCATGAGCACACTGTGTTACCAGCCCCCGGAAGCCCCTCATCCCCCTTTCTAGTCCCAGACCCCAAAGCAGACCAGTAGCCTGACGGCTGACACCATCGCTCCATTTGCCTGTTTTTGACCTTGAACACAATGCACTCATGCCACACGTCCTCCAACGCGTCCAGCTGCTATTGTTTACTCGAGGCTTATGGGTTTTAGGTTTTATACGTCTTGTGCGTACTGGTAAACATTCATTCTCACGGCCACGGCCACGGTCCATGGGACTGCTGCTGACATTTCCTTGAGTTCTGACCTCTGGCCATCACTGGTGGTGTGCTGTCACAGGCCCATGTGGGATTCGAGGCAGCCATCCGTGAACACTTTTGCTGTGACAGGCTGGCGCGCAGTGCGGGCACATCCGGTGCTGTAGTAAACGCAGTATTCCGGAATGGTTCCACCATGTGTACGCCAACCAGCACTTGTGGAGTCACATCCTCGCCACACTTGACGTTGTCTGTTTGCATCTTAGCCTCAAGGAGGGAATATGGGCATTGGGTCGTGGTTTGTGGTTCCCTGGTGACCCATGAGCTGAGCACCTTCCATGGTTTTGGCAGCTTGGATATCCTCTTTGGGAACTGCCTGTGCGAGAGTTTTGCTCATTTTTCTATCAGATTGTCAGTTTTCCCTTATTGATTTGTAGAAAATTTAAACAAGTTTTGTCTTGACTTTATGTGTGCAGGAAGCCCCTCTGTGGCTTACCTATTCATTCTGCTGGTGATATCTTCCACTGACCAAAGCGTTTCATCTTACAGTCATCCAGTTTGTCATTTTTTTGTTCTGGCAATGCTTTTTATGTCCTTTTGGAGTGGGCCTTGCCTGTGCCGTGACCGTGAATGTTAAACCATTGTTTTAGTGTTTCCCACTGAAATCTTAGATCCCCTGGAAGCGGTTTCTTGGGCACAGTGTGAGTCAGGGGATGAGACTTGTCTGTTCCGTCTTTGGTCCAGCTGGCCTGGCCCCAGGTGTTGCAATGCCGATCCTCTCCCTCTTTATCGGGTAATCATATCTTTGGGGGTCTGTTTCTGGCCTCTGTCTTTTGTTCCGTTGGCCTCTTTGTCTGCCATTGGGTCGATACTTCGTGCCATAATTACTCTCACTCTTGGTGCTTTGTGAGATCTGCGGTGTGTTCTCAGCCTTGTGTGCCTTCAGGATCGCTCCTGCTCTTCCCGGCCCCAGGCATTTGCCCGTGCATCTCAGAGCCAGTGTGTGTGTCCCTGGCCATGCTCCAGTCGTCTTTGCTTCTGTCTCAGCTGGGCGAGACATAGCACTTAGGAGTGACACTTCCTCTGCAAATGTTAGTTTAAAGCCACAAACAGCCATTGACATTAAGTCTGCTGGGTTTAAAAATTTGTTTTGTAACCATGCATTTGTGATCTCCGTTATGTAGCCGCTTACTGCCTTGCTCTATAAAAATCTTGAGGTCATTCCCCAGGAATAAAAACTAAATCTGGCTTGGTTTATTTGTCTTTTAACGAACTATTTCTTTTTAGGTGACTGATTTCCATAAATATCTAAAACCAGGATTAACTGAGACGATTTCAGGCTAATGCGTCACCCTCGGAGAGATTCCATTGTCCAAAAGAAGGTGAGGGAGAAGCCTGCAACGTCTCAGGCTTTTTGAGGATTTGGATATAAGGTGACCTATCACATCAGAGAGAAGCCACTGGAAAGGCCACGCCTGTCTGTGGGTAATTGGTGGACCGTGGCCAGATGTGATGCCATTTCTGGTGGCAGAGGTTTGGGGCTCGACCCAGCCAGAGGGCGGCATAGCTGGGCAAAGCTGAACCTGGAACATGAATTTAGCTTAGCCCAAGTATGGGTTTGGGGAGACAGGAGGAGTCAGGAGAAGCCAAGAAGAGGCAGCTAGGGATAGCGGGGAAGCTGAGAGAGAATGCCCATGTCTGTAGGGGAATCTTAGAGCGAGGAGACAGGTTCCCCAAGCCAACTTCTGCATTTTTGCTTTGGCGCCTAGGGGGATGATCATGGCATTTGCAGGGAGAGGAAGGAGTAGGATGGGAAGAAACAGACAATGGGACAATAGCAAGAGTTCTGCTGTGGACCCGGGATTTTCGAGATGCTCACTCAATGTCCAAGGGGAGATGTTGTGTAGACATTTGGATAAACAGATACAGAATGCAGAAAGTCCGGGAGTCACCCGTGTATCAGTGGAGTTGAATGCCTGGATGAGCTTGAAGAGTTAGAGATTGGGCAGAAAAGGCATGTTGCAAACCTTCGGGGTGAGTGGGGGGCTGGAGTTTGAGAGGCAGTGGAGCACACAGTGAGGTCACATCCCATCTCTGCCCGCGGCGGTGTGGCTCAGCGCTCCCATCTGCACAGTAGGGGCCCGGGACTGAGCTCAGAGAGTTCTCAGGAGAATTAAGGGGGTGAGTGCACACAGTAGACTGTGAGCCGCTCCTGGCCCGTAATCACCGGCCGTGGCAACCCGGCTGCTGCTGTTAGTGTCACTGTTGTTCCTCTGATTGCATTTCAGTATAACTGAATGCTGGAAGCAGCTACAGCCGCCCAGGGGGACTGGGCGGAGAAGGAGCCTAGGACAGTTCCTGAAGGTGGTTACCGGATGGATGGGAAGAAAAAGCCTCATACGGTACAAACTCCCCACCAAGACTGTTGCAAGTCCAATTTTAAAACAAACAACCCTGGCAGATTGAAATACGTAAATGAAAGAAGACATAACAGGCAGATACTAAGAAAGAAAGACTGGTATGAGAATATGGATCTCAGACGAAATAACTCAAAGTGAAAAAAAAAATGTAAGGAGAGAAGCTCTGTGCACCAAAAATAGAGCATCTTATTTATAAAGGAAACTTAGACAGGACCACCATATGCATGGACATGTACTCCTGTGGAGAGACTGTGATGGACCTTTCTCAGAAAGTAAGAGATCGAGCTGGTAAATAAATGGAAAAATAAACTCTAACAAGTATATATAGAACTTTATACCCAAAAGAGACTCTCCTTTTTCCCAGAGGTGTGTGAAATATTCACCCAAGTTGAGTATATCCTATACCACAGATGGATTGTTATAGAGTTTAAAAATCTTGGGGCGGGACGCCTGGGTGGCTCAGTTGGTTGGACGACTGCCTTTGGCTCAGGTCATGATCCCGGAGACCTGGGATCGAGTCCCGCATCAGGCTCCCAGCTCCACGGGGAGTCTGCTTCTCCCTCTGACCTTCTCCTCGCTCATGCTCTCTCACTGCCTCTCTCTCAAATAAATAAAATCTTTAAAAAAAAAAAAAATCTTGGGGCGCCTGGGTGGCTCAGTGGGTTAAAGCCTCTGCCTTCAGCTCAGGTCATGATCTCAGAGTCCTGGGATCGAGCACCACATCAGGCTCTCTGCTCCGCGGGGAGCCTGCTTCCTCCTCTCTCTCTCTCTGCCTGCTCTCTGCCTACTTGTGATTTCTGTCTGTCAAATAAATAAATAAAAATATTCTTAAAAAATAATAAATAAATAAATAATTAAAAAGTAAAAAAAATAAAAATCTTTGGAGTGCACAGAGCACATCTGCTGACAGCAGTGTAATTAAATAGATGCCAATCACAAAAAAGACAACAAAAAATAATCCACTGGAAATTTCAGAGCTTCACTTCTAAATAATCTATGGGTCAAGGAGAAAATTAAACTGGAAATTACAATACAATTTAGAACTGCTTCCCAATCTTAGTGCTGCATGTTAACACCATGGGATGTAACCAAAGTAGTTTTCGGAGAAAATTTCATAGCATTAAATGTATATATATTATAAAAACGAGAGGTTAGAAAACGCAGGAGCTAAACTTTCAACATAAGAAGGTAGGAAAACAGGACAGAAAAATAAGTGCAAATTAAGATTAAGGAAGTAATAAAGCAGAAACTAATGAACCATTTATTCATTTAGCAATTATATTATGAGCTCCTCCTTTCTCCTGCTTTCTTCTAAAAACTTTTAAGCACTGGGAATACATTTGCAAACAAAACAGGGTCCCTGTCTTCATGAGCTATAGGAACAGATTGTGCTATGTTACTGGAGTAAAAGAGTAAAACCATATGATTATCACAATAGAGGCTAAACGAGTATCTGATAGAATTGCCCACTCTGATTTTTTAAAAGTTATACTTGATGGTTAAACATTAGAAGCATTCTCATTAGAGCTAGGAATAAGGCAAGGATATTCCCTGTCTCAGCAACTGTGTAACAGTGTATTGGGAATTCTGGGCAGCAGTGTAAGGCAAGAAAAAGAAATAAGTTTAAAAAGCTTGGAGAGGGGGCGCCTGGGTGGCTCAATGGGTTAAAACCTCTGCCTTTGGCGCAGGTCATAATCTCAGGGTCCTGGGTTCGAGCCCCGCATCGGGCTCTCTGCTCAGCAGGGAGCCTCCTTCCCCCTCTCTCTCTGCCTGCCTCTCTACCTACTTGTGATCTCTGTCAAATAAATAAATAAAATTAAAAAAAAAAAGCTTGGAGAGGAGGAAATCAAATTATCATTATTTTTTTTTTTTAAATGAGTAGCGTTTTTTTTTTTAAGATTTTGCGGGGCTCGATCCCAGGACCCTGGGATCATGACCTGAGCCGAAGGCAGAGGCTTTAACCCACTGAGCCACCCAGGCACCCCAAATTATCACTATTCTTGAATGATATTAGTATCAAAATAAAAACCCCAAAGCACGTCGGTCACATGACCAGGATTTTCAGAACTAATGGAATTCGGAAAGATAAAAATTAGTAGCTTTCCTAAACAATACACATTGTTTCTGTGGGAACATATTTATGTTGGTAAAGGCATTAAGAAATATCTGGAAAGATCAACACCAAATTAATAAGATGGGTTTTCTCTGGAGAGGGAAGATAGGGCAGGGATTTTAGGTAATGATCAATAGAGATCTTAGATTTAGGTTTAGATATTTTTGAAGGAGAAATTATTTCATGAATTGTGAGTTAAAACCGCAAGATACATATAATAGGAAGTTATGTGCCTTTTAGCCTGTCCCCTGTAAGGGGGGGGAGTTCCCAGCCAGGAAGACTGGGTCTCTCATTCAGCCAGGCAGCGAGACTCTGGAACCCACAGGACAGGGCTCGCTGCAGAGCAGACCTTCAACAGATACTATCAAATCAATGAGAGCCCAAGGTGGCCCACTGACCTCCCATCCGTCTTAAATGTCCCCACCCAGTCTGAGGAAGAAAAAGTAGAGAACGGGCTCCCCAAATAGCCGATCCCTGTTCATCTGCTCATCCCGTAGAAGAGTCAGCCTGGCAAATCCCCGCGGCCAGCCTGGGAGGTGGGCAGCCCAGGCTTTAGTAACACCGCTGGAGGGACAGTTTGCTGGCCAAGGTCCTGGGGAGCCTTGCCTCCTCCTGCCGCTGGAGGAAGAGTGGGGCGGGGTGGGGGTGGGGCGGCTGAAGGCCCCCTGGGAACATGGACTCAGTATGGGGACCAGATTTTTGGAACCCAGTTTTGGACAAGGAACTTTTTAAATGTGATTGTTTTCTTTGGACTCCTTAGAAGAGACACAGATACTCCTTGTGTTTAGTTTTCTGTCGTACCATCTTCACTGAAACTCTGTGACTCCATCACTGCCCCCAGAAAGCCCCAGCTTATGGCTGCACCGGGTTTACCTGCCATGTAAACCAGGTCTCTTCTTTTCTCCTATGATGATCTTTCTTGCACTTGCAGGAGTGGTCCCCAAGCGCCGTCTCTGGGGGAGGTCATTCCTGCCGCAAGCATCCTTTAGAGTTGCTTGTGTGCAATCCTTTTCCTTCCTTGGGGGCCAGCGTTTCGGCCCCCAGGCCTGTTGGGGAAAGTGCCCCTGCCCTGTCTCCCCCTGCTCCGTGGCGGTGGAGGCCAAGGGCCCGTTGCTGTGCCTTTGGCTTTCTGTGTGGGTGGCCCTGCCTCGGCTGTGGGGTGGGGGGAGGTTAGCGGCATTTTGCGTCTTCCTCGTGGAGCTCAAATTTGGGGTCCTTGGGCTTGTGCATCGAGCAGCGACTGCAGCTGGGAGAGCCACGCTCCCTGTGTGGCCTTTGGCACCAGGATAAAAGACTGCCGCCTTCATAGAGGATATGTGTTTTTTCCCAGTGGAATGAAATTAATTAATTTCACAGAGAATTAACTAGTAAGTGAATCAGGCACATTTGTTTAGGTTCAAACCAGCGTAATAAATGAATTTGATGGTGGCTCAGCTTTGAAAAATGTCCCACGTCCCCTTTTCAGAGTCCTGGAGGCTCCCTGTGGTCGGATGCCACCTTCAGCCTGCCAGCCACTTGTGGTCATTAGTGGATGGCTCGGAGACCAGAATCCTGCAAATTCAATGTGACAAGTGATAAGATGCACCCGTCTCTGCTTGTTGCCTCACACTTCCCACACTGACCCTTTTCGGTTACTGTTCTGCCCACTCACGTGGCCTCGGGAGCTCCCGCAGCATTTTCGCCCATCTGCTTGGCATTTTACTCTCCAGGACTTGTGTCATTTCAGACGTGGAGAGTGGGTCTCACTGCTCGCTTCCAGAACAGTGAGAAATGAGACTTGGAGTTCCAACTGCGGAAAGCCTCGGAATGTCGAGTTCCCCTGTTTGGACCCATGTGTGTTCATGCCCCCGGGCTTCCCTTCGAATTGCAGCGTGTCTTTACCTTCTCTGCAGAGCTGTGTCTTCTTTCTGTGGGGGCACCAGGGGCTTCACCGTGGAACAGGTGCCCGGGGGCATGGCACCATCCCTGGCCATGGTCACGCAGGTGCCGGGAAGTCCTCTGACCCTGGCAACTTCATGCATAAGATGAGTGATTGCATGAGAGCAAGAGTTTCCAGACATGTCTTGAGGAAGGGCTTGTAGGGTTCCAGAATCGTGCTCTGATGATCAGTGGGGCTCCGTACATCTCTGCTGGCCCACTTGGTCCCATCTGTGCCCTCTTCCTCCCCCAGCCACGCCAGCCTGCTCAGAAGCATTCCATATACGAGTTCTCTGGGGTGGGGGAGTGGCCTTGCTGCTTTAAATTTGTTGGTAACTGGGGAATGAAGTGAATACTCTTCGGTCCAGAGGGTGACTGCTGTGGAGATAAGGGGACGATCTTGGATACATGGCTGATGGGGGTAGAGCTGGGGTGGGAAGAGAAGGCAGTGGGGTGCAGGCTGCCCCCCCATTCTGCCACATTTTGGTGCAGAGCTCGGACGGACAAGTTCCAGATTCTAAATTCAGATCTGCTCTTCCAGGCTGAAGGTAGGCTAATAGAATGTAGCTTCTTTATTTAGCAGGATGGCCACTCCTCCCATGCTTTTTCAATGTTTAGTTACATAGTTTGAATTCCTTTATTCATGTTCTGGCCCCAGACCCTGCAAATGTCAGTTTCTGCCCTAATAGGAAAATCGAGGCACAGAGGTGTCTGAGCCTACTCACTGCCCACAGATGGCATGACCATCCTGGGGCCTGAGTCTCCACCTGGGCTCCCCCTCCAGCTGAATTCACCATCGTAGTGACCCGGTGGCAGGCATCCTCAAGACCTTCTTGGCTTAAAGAGTGGACAGGTTCGCTTGGTGAGTAAGCTCAGGCTTGAAAAGGTGGATGAAAGGTGATTTTGAAACTCACCCAGTCCTACACCAAAGACCATGCATTTGACTCTGTGTTTCTTTTATCTGAGAAAAAGAACTAGACAGAAAGATTGACCGCAGGTAATTGATTTGGTTTTCTCGGTGGTATGAGTTAGCCCTTCTGACATGATCTTGTAGAGGGTCCAGGTGTATTCTGGGCTTGAGTAAATGAGTGACTATGACCCAGGACAGTGGGAGCCCAGCTCCCCACAGCTGGGGAGGGAGTCCCAGGAAAGCAGATTGTGCTTGGGCTTGGGTCGGAGTTGGAGGTGTCAGTGTGAACTCATGGTTCTAGTAGATGTGCGGACACACGTGGAAATGCCCGTGTGGCTCTGTGCGCACGTGCATCTCATTCCTAGCTCTGTCCACTGGAAAGTTCTGGAAGCAGTGAGACCAGCCATGGCAGTAGGCACCCCTCGTGTGCAGAGCTTGGTGCCCGAACCACTCTTCAGTGAAAGGAAACATCTGCCCCGATGCCCAGCCTCACTTGTGGGTCTGGAGCAAGGAAAGCGCACTTGAAAATCGGGAGACACTCAGTGTGCGTGTAGGCTCCCCAGAAGGACGCAGGGGCCAGTGACGAGGGAGGCGGAGCAGACAGAAAAGAGGAGAAGAAAACACCGCAGATACGTATGGATTGTAAGCTATGGAATAAAATAAAAGTCCACTGAGTGCCTGCTCTTCTAAATAAAGGCCTTTGTAAAAATGGGGAAGAAAGGAAAGCTCTGCCTTACAGTGGACTATGGACCGGAAGTGGAGGAGGGTGGTGGCCGCAGGCCGGGTGGGGGACCCCCCCAGGGACCCCCTGCCCCCCAGGAGACAGTCCTGTGGTGGGGAGAGCAGGTGCCCCACCAAGACATCACCGGGGTTGCAGTGAACTGGCATTCTGTGCTTCCTAAGGACAGGTGCCGAGAAAGTCACACGTGACTTCCTGAGGATTCCCGCCAAATCGTGAGGAAGCCTCAGACAGCCCCCACTGAGGGGCAGTCTAGAAAATAACGGCCAGGATGGAAGTCTGGAAACACAAAGGCTGGGAGTTTTTAGAGAGACAGGACAGCTCTGGAGTCCTGAATTCAGTCCTGGGCTGAGCTGGGGAAACAGCTGGAAAGGACCTTGTAGATGACTTTGGAATACAGACTGCTGCTTTCCCCAGGTTTGGTCACTGTGCTGTGTTGGTGGAGGAGAGTGTCCTTGTTCTTTGGAAATGCACACTGAAGTATTTAGGGGCAAAGAAGGGTGCCATCTCCAAATAAAGCTCCAGCAGTTTGGGATGTGTGTGTGCATGCGTGCGCACGTGTATGTGTGTGGATAAGTGGATGGGAGGGAGGGGGAGAGACGGGATGATCTAGCAAACAGGGCAGTGTAGGTAGAGGTCCAGTGAATCTGGGTAGAGGGTGTGCGGGAGTTCCTTTTACTATTCTAGTCACCTTTCTGCAGGTTTGAAAGTATATGAAAGGGGCAGGTGTTTGCACACACCTGCTGGTTCAGCCCACCCCCCCAACCCCGTGCATCCCCGTCTGGCCAAGCTGCACTGAGGGCTCTTGCTCTCAGAGCCCACCGCACCAGCTATGGCTCCAGGGACGCTGGCCCTCCACCTGCTCTGGCGTCGTGCACATGGGGGCCCGTGGCCCGGAAACCCTGGAGCCGGGAAGGAGCGGAGCCCTCTCCTATGCTCTGCTGCCTCCCTGGCGAGTGGTTGTGGGGCGTCTTCCTGTGCTTCAGAAATGTAAGGCCAGAAAGGACATTGATGGGGAGGCAGAACCAGCAGGGACCCTGCTTTATCTCTCTGTCCTCCCGGAACTGTCAGGAGCCGCTGAACACCTGCTCAGGAGAACCGCGCATGTGGCCGTGCGCCCACATCCGAGCGGAGCCGGCAGACCGGACCTCAGCTGAAGCCGATCCTGCCCCTGCAGGTTTTGTGAATAAAGCTTCCCTGCTTCTGTTGAAGACGCACTGCTTTCTGACCCGACTCCATACTTATTCCTGAGCACCCTGTGGTTTGGGGTGAACTCTGTTCTCATTTTGAAAAGACAGGCCTTTACATTTATGGGGCTTAGAAAACTTCTCAGATACAGCAGGAAATCCAAGTTGAAAGCCTCACAGTTATCACGAAAAGCTGTGAGTATTTATTCTTTTCTGTTCCCAGCGCGTTTCATGGAAAGCGCACTGTGGTGGGCTGGCAGCCTTCGGGAAGCCTCCTCCGTGGGCATGGGTGCCTCCAGCCAGCGCGCCGCTTCTGCAGCCGAGCTCTGCTCTGCTGGACTAAATAATTCAGGTTCCGTGAGCAGCCTCGGGCTAAAGGTCTGGCCGTGAATTATGCATGTGGCTTCTGGGGTGCTTTGTGTTGGCTACACTATTGGTTTCCTCCGCATGCACCCGAAGGGGGAGCATCGCCTTTGTCGGCCCTGCCTAGGGAGTGTGCTAACCTGCCTCCTTGGGGAGCGTGAGCTGGGAACAATGTCTCTGTGTGTGGCCCGAGCCTTTGCCCGGGGTCCTGGGGGCTGTGCCGGCTGACCCTGGTATGGACTCGGAGGGGTGGTTTGCGGTGAATGGTTGGAAGTATTTGGTTAAGTGGCATCACAGTGGCTCTTATCAGCTCTACCCAGGTAAAGTCCCTTGTGGTCTGCGCGCCTTGTCATGCTTGTCGGGGGCTGGCTGACCTGAGCAGCTACAGGTATGTTTGCTGGGAGGCTCAGGCGGCCGGGGGCAAGTGGCCCAGGATCCTGACCTCAAGTTGTGATTTGCACACTTCAGGGATGTGAGCTCAGGGTTTGGACAGGGTCTTCTGGTGAGATAACGGTCTCAAGCTGTGTGGTGCAGAATTAGCTATAAAATCATAATCCCAAGGCATTGTCAACATCGTGTATAACCTGTAATGTGCACGGTTATCGGGCCAGTGTAAAGAGGGTGGCTTTCCCAGTTTTCAGCACATCTCAAGTGGATTTTAAAAACTTTCTCACCAGGAAAGTATTTCTTTGACTCAAACAAAAAAGAAACCAAGCCGCAGGGAACGTTCTCTAGTCTGAGGCTCTAACGCGGCAGATCTGCTCTTTTCTCCTCGCTCAGAGCAAGAGAGAGGCTCGGGCAGTGGGGTGGGCCTGCGAGCCCTTCTCCTCTCCTTGTCCTGTCTGGCCCTGGCCCTTAGGATCACCCCTTTCTCAAAGGGGCACTCTTGTCCGTGCTGGAGAACAATTGCAGAGTGAGTCTGAAGGTGGAGGTAGGAAATTCAGGCTTTGACGGTGCATCTTGAGAGCAGGGTGCCGGGGCCCATGTGGTGAGGACGTGTGCAGGGCGCTGGGATTTGAAGCCTGCTTGAGCAGCACCCACTCCCTCCCCCTCAGGGTGCTGGCAACCACCACGTGCCTTTAGTCAAAGTTGCTAGGAGACCCTCTGATGAGGAGAACTCGGGATGACATGCTTACACAGCCAGCAATGGTCTCTGGTTTCCCTACTTCGAAGACTGTACGTGTTCCTCAAGGTCTGGGCTTTGTGAGGGAGATGGCTGAGTGTGTGGCCTGCCTCGCCGGGCTCAGGGAACAGCTCCTTCGGGGTCCTTGTGTCCCCTGCTCCCTCTCCAAGCTCCACTAGCGCTGGAGTTGAGGCCCGGCGGGCATTCACGTGGTTTCAATGAGAAACAAAACAGAAAGAAACAAAAGGAGACCGTGGGAAGGAGCCTCAGCTTTTCCTCCCGCAGGATGCAGGGCGCCTGGTGGCAAGATGACCCTCCCCGACTCCGGTGGGGGGGTGGGCCATGAGAGCCAGCCCCTGGCCCGCCTGGCCCGTGGGCCTGCAGGAGGAGTGGGTATGCAAACCATGGGGGCAGGGAAACTCTTCCCTACATTAGTTATGTGTCCTGTGCCTGTGCGTGCACCTCGGCCGGCCTCCCGCCCAACAGTCCGCGCCCGCCACCTTGAGGGAGCACCGGGGTCATGGTGGGGCATGCCGTGCAGTGTGGCCGAGGCACCAGGAGTGTCCTAACTTAATTTTAAAGTTCCTTTCTCCACTAGGCTTTTGAAGTATCAGCTGTTGAGCTGTGAGTCTTAAAAAAAAACTTGGTATTTGCAGGTTTCATAAAAATGAGTTCCGTCAACAGATGGGTCAGTTTTCACTTCCGAGTTCTGTTCAGCCGCGTCTTCCCTCGTCCAGGCTCAGGCCGCAGCCCACAGCACCGGCCTGGCCCAGGGCGGGGTGCCAGGCTCCCCTCCTCGCTGCTGCCCCGCGTGGCCTGGGAGCGAGGAGGGCAGGTGTTCCAGATCACTCTGCTGGCCACTTTGCTGGAATCCAGACACCAGGAAATCAGAAAGCACCTCCACCCACGATGGGGTTCAGCTGCTCTGTCTACAGTCTGTGGCCGGTCTTCTGGTGTGCTCCCCTGCCCTCACAGCCCCCATCCACCTGCCCCCTCCTGCAGGCCGCCTTGTCCCTCAGCCAGGCCAATGGACCTGTGAAGGAGTGTCTTCTTGACCTTCCTTTGTTCTTCACTGCCCCCCCAGGGTACAGTCTGTGTGCCGTTTTCCCCTATGCCCAGACACACTAGCTCTGAGCCATGCCTCTTCTGCCCCAGGGCCTTTGCACATCTGGCCACTCACTAAAGGCTCTTTCCAGGTCCTCTGAGGCCGGTTACCTTTTGTCCACCCCTCAGTTCTCAGTTCAGCCTTCATCGCCTCCAGGAAAGGCCAGAGGAAGAATGTTTTGGTGCTCATACTTAAGAGTGTGTTTTGAAAATTATTTTGTGAAGATCACGTCATTTATCAACATAAAATATAGCAGGAAAGTGCCTGCTGATTGCGAAGTTACCCTGCTAGGAAGGTACAGAATAGCTCATCCACATCACCTTTAGCTCATGGAGGTAAGACTGAACACGGCAACACACAGCTCGGAGCCATCTCAAGCCCCCATGCAGTGACAGCCACTCCGTCCTTCTAGTCATCTTTGGTTTCCACATCTCTTTCATTGGTGACGTGCAAGTGCCCTTAAGTGTAAAGAAAATCAGTCCTTCCTCTGTGGAGTGGATTGTGTGGATTCCCCCAGGCTTTGTCTTTTGACCCAGCTTATAGTGTCTTTAAACTTTTATTTCATTTTCATTTTTCATCGAGGTCCAGACGACAGGTGATGTTACGTGGGCTGAAGGTGTACCGCGCGATGCCTTGGTGTTCGTATATACAGTGAGGACGGTCGCCGCGCACGTCTGGTTAACGTCTGTCACACACAGTCACACGCTTTGCTTCTTAGGACGGGGACTTGTAAGATCTCTCTTCACCAGTCGTCTCTGCAGCACGGTGCTGTGAGCTGTGCTCCCCGCGTGCCAAGACCTGTTTGTCTTGTAACTGGAAGCCCGTACCTTTGACCCCGAGCACCCCTCCCTGCGCCACTCCCCGCCTACCCCACCAGCACCGCCCACAGAGTTTGGTGCCCTCTGTCCCTTTATCCGTCTTGTCATCTTGTCTCTCACGGCTCTGGACTGGTGTCTTTCCTTCCAGAGTTTCTCTAATTCAAGGTTCTTGCCTTGAAACCTCTGGTTCAGTGTGCCCCGAGGATCCCGACTTGATCACCTCTCCTGTGGTTTTCCAGTTGTCCCTGCACTGTGTGGCCTTCTGTCGCAGCCACAAGTCCACAGCTGTGGTGTGGCACCAGGTGGGGCTGATCCCGCCCCCTGGCTCTGGTTTGCTTTGTTTTCCCAGCATTTCAGGTTTAGTTTTCCATGTGAACTTTCACACTCAGCTTGTCTGGTTCTAATAAAACCTCTGTTGGGAAATCTGTGGGGAGGATTAACATCTGCGGGGCCCTGCCCCTCATCGCTGTGGCTACTGGACACAAATCAGAGGACACGAGGGTGCATGCGAGCAGGAAATGGGCAGCTCTCACTTGGGGTGCTTCTGCACGTAGGGATCGTGGAACAGAGCGATGCCAGGTGGTCCGTCTGGGTGACGGCAGAGTTGTTGAGTTCCCTGGGGGCCGGGCTCAGACCCCTGGCAGCTGGCTGTGCTGCGCTCAGTGTTGAACCACTGGCGTCCGTGCTGTGTGGTGAGCTTGGCATCTTGACGACGAGCTCTGGGCCAGGGCCTCCCCTGTGGTCCTTGGTGAGTGGCACTGGCAGATTCGACCAGGAGGCTTTCGTCTCAAAAGTAACATGTACCGCACTGTGAATTCTGCTGGGCCACCAAGAAGAATGAAAATTGTCCTTCTCTCATCTTGGTTCATCTCCTGAATCTTATTTAAATTTTTGTTTATAGAAGTGTAAGTTACTAGGTTATTCTTTGACTTTCTGTTTTTCTTTTCTTTTCCAATCTAAATGGTTTTTGAGCTTTGAATGATTCCTGCCCAAGTGGCTTCTGGTTCCCACATGGGGCCCCTTTGACTGGATTCCTGCCTCTGCTTTCTTAGCCCTCTGTTCTCCAAGGTAGAAGGGCTGTGCCATGGCCTCCTTCTGGCTCTCCGGGGCCCTGGTTGTGGCATGGCGGCCACAGGCTGGGCTTCTGCCTACTGCTCTCTCCATGCAGCTGTGGGCGGGCATCAGCCTAAAGGGTAGCAGGGCCTCATGCTGCCTCGCTGGTTGTCACTTTCCCCATGGCTGGCCCCTCATCACTAAGTAGAAGATGCATTTCCGGTTGGCCTAGAGCTGGGGCCAACAAACTAGTCCCCTGGGCTCCTTCCTGCCGCCAGCCCTGATGGCTGACTGTGCGTGGTGGGACAGGAGCACGGGATGTAGCCAACAAACCCTGTTTCATTAGTTAGCTTTGCTCCTCCAAGGCTCACACTCATGCAGGTTAGGGGTGTCCTCTGTGGTCGGAAGGCCGTGGCTTGGCCTTGGGTCTCCATGGTGTTAGGACCCGCGGAGGGAACAGCCCCATGTAAGATGGTGGGATGTGCTGTCTGTATTGAAGGGGACGCGTGCTGTCAGAATGTGTGTCCGGTCCAGCTCCTGGCCAGTCTGGGCCCTTCCCTTGGGTTTTGCTGACCAGGCCTGCCCATGTGGGGACCAAGAGCCCCCATATGCTGCTCACATGAGATGGGAGATGGTGACACAGGGCTCCCGGAGCACCTCCTCTTCCCTTTGTGAAGGGAGTGGGTTATTCAGGAACTCGCCTAAAAGACAAAGGAATGCACGCTCTTTGGGGCTCTTCTGTAGACACCCAGAGCCAGCCTCCTGTGGCACATGTCGTGTTCTCTGCTTTGGGGTGGCCTCTGATGAGTTATCACAACACGTGTGGTTGGATAGACGTCTGGACTTTATGCCACGCTTGCACATCAGGACCGTGCCCATGCGGAACAGGGCGCATGTGTGAATGTGTGCTTTCCTACAGCAGATGTTCCCTCCTGACGCAGAGCGGCGTCCCGGGTCCTGGACACCCCATCTGGGCCCCTTTGCCTCTGCTCACCCCACGGGGATCACCCAGGAGCGCTGTTGTGTGTGCGGCATGCCCTCAGCCGCAGACCTGTGGCGTGTGGCTGTGATTGCCCCTCTCCTGGATCCGCGCCCCATTCCCTGTCCCTAGAACGGCGCCGGGTGTGTTGTAGGCGCTCGGCGCGTGGTGTCGGCTGAGCGCATGCTTTAGAGAAGGCAGGTCGGGGAGAGCCTCCCCCGGAAGGCTGGTCGGGCCCTGCTGGGCAGGCGTGGCGGACACACGTGCAGGTGAGGTGTGTGCTGGTCCCACAGAACTGACTGGCGCCGACCTGAAGGACTGCGTGAGCAACCACAGCCTGAGCAGCAATGCCAGCCTCCCCAGCGTGCAGAGCTGCCGGCGCTTGCGCGAGAGGAGGGCCGCCAGCTGGGCCGTGTCCTTCGAGCGCCTTCTGCAGGACCCTCTTGGAGTTCGCTACTTCTCTGTGAGTAGAGGGGTATGGTGGGGCCATGAGGACCCTT
The DNA here is from genome assembly GCA_004024625.1 of Mellivora capensis. NCBI lineage: Eukaryota > Metazoa > Chordata > Mammalia > Carnivora > Mustelidae > Mellivora > Mellivora capensis. The sequence continues at coordinate 48,458 of PISX010007000.1, read as the reverse complement.
GGCCTGGGCTCCTCCAGCAGGACCCGGGACTCAGACCCCATGACGCCTACTGCGGGGAGGTCACCCCTGTCCATCTGCCTGGCACACTCGAGGCCAAGAGGCTGAAGGGGGCGCCCTGTGCCCAGCCTGGCCTTGGCTGTGTGCTGGGGAGCTCCCCGCAGCAAGGGGCACGGGAGTTTCTTAGAAATGCTTGGAGGCCGCATGTGGCTAGGCCATCTAGGGGGAAGAAGGGGCTCTCTGCCCTTGAGGAAGCCACTGGGAGCACGCCCACGGTCCTTAAAGTGTGCAGTGTTTCGGTCCAGGGCACGTGGCTTCAGGTAATTTGGGGAGAGTTGCTCCCTCTCTCATCAGAGAGCCCTGATGTCTGTGAAAAGCGGGCACAAGGAAGAAGCCGGAGCACAGCAACAGCTTGGGGGGGGTGGGGGAGGGCAGATGCCGCGGCCACTACCTGCTCGTGTGTGAGGGCTCACGGATGGTGTCTTTCTTAGGATTTCCTGAGGAAGGAATTCAGTGAAGAAAACATTTTATTCTGGCAGGCCTGTGAATACTTTAACCATGTGCCTGCACACGATAAAAAAGAGGTGAGTGTGTTTGTGCCCCGAGCGTCAGATGGTGTCACCGTGGGCTAGCATCTAGTGTCCTCATACGATTTCGAAATGCTTTTTCAAAATAAGGTTTTTTGTATATATGATATTCAATCTTGTGTGAACATGGTGTGTGTAAACACCTTTCCCATGAATCGTTTCCTAGCATGTGTGCTGCTGCTCGGTGTGTTGAAAGGGGAGCTTAAATCCCCAGGCAGAAGAGTCCCTCACCATGTCCCTTTGTATGGCCTCGCTGCCTGCACCACCTGCACCGGCTGCTGAGCCCCCGTGGGCACGCTGCAGCCCACGAGAGGCTGTCTGTGGTCCTCCACCTGCCACTGGTGGGGCCTCTTATCTGCTTGCCAAGCCTGGTGCTGCGCAGACTGAGCTTCCCCTCTGCTGAGGCCACAGGCATGAGGCCCCGCACATGGATGGTGCCCCCGGACACCCCCCAGGCCGCAGCACCTGAGTCTCTGAACAGCTACGGAGCCCCTGAAAAAATTCAGGGAGGAGCCTATTTGGTGAAAAGTTTTGTACCGGCTTGGACTTTGATCTATTAATTTATTCAAGAAAGAACTATTTAGGGGGCCTCAAGAAAACTCATCTCCAGTGCCTGGACCCACGTCTGGCATTTGGAACATGGAGGGATGGCAGCAGCACGCACGCATGTGGCAGGGAGGGGCTGGGCCCCGTGCCTCCCACTTACACGCGTGTCCTTCAGCTCTCCTACAGGGCCCGCGAGATCTTCAGCAAGTTTCTGTGCAGCAAAGCCACCACCCCCGTCAACATCGACAGCCAGGCCCAGCTGGCGGACGACATCCTCAGCGCGCCTCACCCTGACATGTTCAAGGAGCAGCAGCTCCAGGTGACTGTGCCTCAGTTTCCTACGGGGACTCCTCCCAGGGCTCTCTCCGGGGTGGAGGGGCAGGGAGCGCGCTCGTGAGCCAGCCACCAGATGGGGCAGAGAGGTGCCAGTGGGTGTGGTGTGGCTGGAAGAAGCCCCAGAAGCCCCAGGTCCCCCACCAGGCTCTCGGGGAGCGGGCTGCAGTTGGGGAGGGCCCCATCTTCGGCAACCTCTCTCTGGCCTCTCCTGCGTCAGCCTTTGTGTGACGTCACAGATATGTGGAGTTGTTCAATCCTAGGGCGTCGTTGTGATTAAAAGGGTACGTGGGACCTATTATGTTTTAGAGCCTGTGTCCCACTGGCCCCCCTCAGGGATGATGTCTGCTGCTCAGTCCCATGAATTACGTGGGGAAAACGGAGGGAAGTCCTTCCAAGGTTCTCACTTCCTGCTGGTCTGCAGTTACTCTGGGTCTTGTTCTTATTTAACAAAGAAGAGCTTCTCCGGGCCCGCGCGTTAGCTAGCTAGCTGCTTGGGAGCTGAACTGTGCCGCGTGTGCCCTGCAGATCTTCAACCTGATGAAGTTCGACAGCTACACCCGCTTTCTCAAGTCCCAGCTGTACCAGGAGTGCATCCTGGCCGAGGTAGAAGGCCGCTCGCTCCCCGATGCGCAGCAGGTCCCCAGCAGCCCGGCCTCCAAGCACAGTGTCAGCTCCGAGCACTCTAGCGTGTCCACGCCGAAAAAGGTGCCTGCGCCCTGGCCATGTCCTCTCAGAGAGGGGAGCTGCCCTGTGGGGAGCAAGAGCAGAGGCTGCTGGGACGCATCCCCCACTGGGACACAGCCCCCCCACCCCAGGATGCAACCCTCCATCCCCCGCCAGGACGCAGCCCTCCTGGGACGCAGCCTACCCTCCCCGGGATGCACCCTATGCCTGTGGCTGGGGGTGGGGGTTCTGGCCAGTGGCAGAGCTGCCCTGTGGCCGCTGGAGGGTCTGAGCTGTCCAACAGACAGCTTCACAGCTCTCTTCCACTTCCTTTCACACTTCGTGTAACGATGAAATCATGTCATGTTAACATCTCCATTGGATGGCAGCTGAGTGGAAAATCAAAATCAGGACGATCCCTGAACGAAGAGCTGGGGGACGAGGACAGTGAGAAGAAGCGGAAAGGAGCGTTCTTCTCTTGGTCCAGGACCAGGAGCACCGGGCGGTCCCAGAAGAAGAAGGAGCATGGTGACCATGGTTCGTGGTGTGCAGATGGGTATCCAGGAGGCGGCCCGCTGGGGTGCAGATGGAGTGGTGGGGCCGGGTCGGGAGGGCGCCTCTGGAGTGCTCAGAGCACAGTGCTGTGTCCTAGTGTGGCCCTTTGGGGTCGGGCCAGCCAGAGTGAACCAGGGCGGCTTTAGTGCCTTTTGAAAAAGGGGGTGAGGGTGCACGACAGCCCACTCCTCCTCAGGCCAGGGCACCTGCCGGGGTGGTGCTTCCATCCGGTCCTCTTCTGGCCTCTTACAGGAAACTGGGAGGAGAAGAAAAATAGCAGTCAGATGGGGCCAGGGACCCCTGAGTACCTGGGAGATGGGAATGGGGGGCCGGTGGCTCAGAAAGTCAGTGGGACCCAGGGCTGCTGTGTACTTATGCCCTGGCCTGCAGCCGCCAGGTGTGGCTCAACTAGGGAGCAGGTCCTGTGTTCTCAGAGGGCCTCCCTGGGTCAGTTTCCGTGATCTTTAGTTTAGCCAAAGACAGCAGGGCATTCGGGTGATAGTGGCGATTGGCATGCTTGGGGGCTCACTTGAGGACTTTGTAGGAAGAAGTGAGTTGAACCGTGAGTGGGGAGAGCTGCTGTAACCTGCTGGGATGTTTTCATCTGTGCCCAGAAGCCACTTGTTGAAGTAAAAATCCCAGATTAAATGAGGGGAAAGGAGGTCCTGCTGCAGGAGCATGGACTTGTGTTTCTGACCTGCTGCTGGCTGCCGCTGGGGGTCTGGGGGCCGGCTGTGGCCAAGGGCAGAGCAGAGCTGTCTAGCTGTGTCCTGGGGGCGTGCCAGACTGTCGGAAAGGGGAGGCCGTGCCTCCAAAAGGCTTCTCCGTGTCCTTCGTCTGCTCAGCCTGAAGGGTGGGGTTGGGAGTAACAGTAAGTGGGGAAAAGTGACAAAAAGTGCTATTTGGTTTTCTGAGTCCCTGTGTTTCCCCTTCAAGAGCCCCTGCACGCCAACGGAGGCCTGGGCCGCCGTGAGTCACAGGGCTCCGTGTCCTCCACGGGGAGCCTGGACTTGGTAAGTCATGCCTCCCCTGTCCCCAGGGTCACAGCTGATAAGTGATCCCCACCTCCGTGTTTAGTCGTGCAGAGCCCACACTCACAAAGCCCCACAAACGCGTGTGTGGGACGTGGGTGGCCGGGCTTGGGTTAGGGCCCTTGCCAGCCTTGGGCTCCTGGCCGTGTGGGTAGCTGTGTGGCAGACGGGGGTGGGGGGCTGATCCTTGCGTGCTGATTTCTGGATTTACTGTGGATGCCCTTTTGCTCTCGTTTGTGTTTGTCTCCCAGTTTGAATATCCCACTAAGGCAAACCTTCCTGTGTTTGTGCTCCTGTAGTGGGGGGCGTGGCCACGGCGGGGGGGGGGGGGGGGAGGCCGCCTCCCCTTGCGCCCAGCCCACGTGGACCAGTGTCTCATTACGGGGGTGGGCTGGCTGTCAGCTCTTGTCTGATACCAGGTTTGGAAACCCTTACTGCTGCCAACATCCCAGTCACTTGTCACTGTCGGATGACAATGTAGCATATTATTACTTCTGCAGTTACACTGTGTAACAGTCAAAGCTGGAGGGGTTTACCCACCTGTCTGTTCGCTGTTGCTGCCCGCCAGACACCCTAGAACCTTGGCTTGAAACAAACACCCTTTATTCCTACATCCGCGTCCGTGGGAAGGGAATGGTTGGGCCTGTTTTATCATCAGCCTACCACCTACAAGCTACATTTTCCGGAATGCAGCTGGGGCAGCAGAGAGTTCCAGACTGTCAGGAGGAGATAGTTGGGGGCGGGGGGTGGGGGTAGCACCTGCCAGGGTAGGTCGCACATAGGAAGGACATCTGTGGGGGCCTGTCTGCAGCGGGGGGACACTGGTGTAACTCAGAGACCCCAGGAGACGTCACGAAGAGACCCAGGGGTCTACCACACACTGGGTCCGTGCCCTGCCCATCGGGGCCCCCGCATCAGAGTGTGGATCCTGGTGCTGGGACAGAGTACTAAGTAGCGATGCCCTGCGCCTCTGACTTAATCAGTGAATGATGCAGATGGTCCCAAAAGCCTCTGCCTGTGCAGCGATCCAGGGCCCTGCCTACCCCTGCCCGCCCACCCCTACCCTGCAGCTGTGTCCCCCGCTGGGCCCTTGGTGAGCCGGGCCACATCCTTACCCAGGCAGAGGTGTAGAGTATCCTCTGGGCGGAAGGGGCACTGGAGGCCTCCACCTGGCCCTAGCACTGGCAGGGTGGGCCCTCTGCCAGCAGCTAAAGGAGGATGATGGCCCCTGCCCGCCCCACCCCACCCTGCCCACACTGGCCAGCTGGAGCCCTTCTCTGGGCACCCTGCACACCTGCCCATAACACTTGTCTCCCGGCTTCCTAGTCGGAGGCCTGTAGGACCTCCGGGCCAGAGCGGGACAAGGCCGCCAAGCACTGCTGTATCCAGCTCCCAGATGGGACGTCCTGCGTGGTGGCTGTCAAAGCAGGGCTGTCCATCAAAGAGGTCCTGGCTGGGCTCTGCGAGCGACACGGCATCAATGGGGCTGCTGTGGACCTCTTCCTGGTGGGCGGGGACAAGGTAGGGGGCTGCGTGGACCCTCAGGGCCCTTCCCCTGGGGGATGCTGCCCAGGGGCGGGGGAGAACAGTGGGTCTGTTTGTCTGGTCCACTAAATCTGCCCGGTCCCCTGAGGCTGTGGCTGGGTGAGGCCCTTTGGCTGATGGCTCTGCCTAGCTGCCCTGCCTGGAGCCGTCGGCATGTTAGCCTTCACTTGTCTACATGTGGACACCACGGGGTGGCTGGTTTAGAAGCCGCGGTTTTCCGGCACCTCCCTGTGCAGTCTGGGAGCAGGTCAAGGGCACTGCTTGCCCCCTCTGACCTGGTTTCTGTTCTCTCCATGCATCGCAAAGCCTCTGGTGCTGCATCAAGACAGTAGCATCTTGGAGTCTCGGGACCTGCGGCTAGAGAAGCGCACTTTGTTTCGGTACGAAAATGCTCCAGCTGTGTCCTGAGGGCTCCAGGGCCATGCAGCTTTGTCTGGGGATGTCCCCGAAAGCCCTGCATGCTGGGCTGGGAAAGGAAGGCTGGTGCCCCCTTCATGAGCAGCGTGGTGGGTTGACAGTGGCTGCATGCAGCCCCCAGGGCCCCACGGGGCCAAGGGGTCACTCTCCATCCTGTGTCACAGCTGCTGTGGGGCCACACTCAGGGGTACGTGGGCGGGACAGCAGAGTACTGGCCATCTACTGGTGGGGGGGGTATCTTTACCGGCTATGACACCCAACTGGAAACCTTCCAGAAGCCCCACCCCGTCCCCATGGCTTCCTTCTCCTGCCGAAGGTGCTCCACAGCCGTAACCTGGCGCCGACCTGGGGACTCCATGGAGCTGCCACGCTGTGGTGCCCTCCGGGAGGAACAGCTCAGTGTGCATGAGCAACAGCTCTGTTTGTGTGTCTCCCCCTCCACCCAGGCTCGATCTGGTTCCAATTAACCGGTCCGTGGGGCTTAAGGCCAAGCCCACCAAGCCCGTCACAGAAGTGCTGCGGCCTGTGGTGGCCAAGTATGGCCTGCACCTGAACGAGCTGGTGGCCAGGCTGGTGAGTGACCCGGGGGCCCGAAACTGTGTTCCCTGTGTGGACAGGCCTGTGGGCCCTCGATGTGCCACAGACAGGGGCAAGCCAGAGCAAGGGCCACGAGGCCCTGGGGGGAAGGTGTCCTCGTAAGTGGAGGTCCTTGTGGTTTGTTTGCCCCTGCTCACTCCCAGCAGGCTCTGGGTGATTATGGAGGTGTGGCTTTGATCCGGGGACTCCAAAAGGAGAAACACACCCCTAGAGATCCCTGGAGACCCCTGCCGTTTGCAGGTGTGCTCAGCTGGCCGAGTGTGGGGGGGCACTGATGCGTCCTGCGTGCGAGCGGCTGCCAGACTTCTGCTGGCAGCCTCACGGGGGTGCTCTCCCTGACACAGCCCAAGTCCCGTCCGCCCTCTAGATTGAAAACTTTGCCATTTCCAAGCAGGGCCCCTGGGGTATGAATAAGGTGAGTGGGTGGGAGCGGACCATGCTTTGGGACAAAGACACCAGCGTGAACCTGGGTGGGCAGAGTACCCTGTCCCTGTGAGCAGAGGGTGTTTGCGGGAGACGTCCTGGGACCTGAGGCCTGGTCTGTGCCGAAAGCACTGTGTGTTCTCAGCACACTCCACTCCTTTGCTGTGAAACGTGGCCATTAAGACAGTGTTCGTCCTGCATTCCTTCTTCAGGGATAAACTTTATCAGAGCTATGATTTCAAGTACTTCTAGGATTTTTTTTTTTTTTTTTTGAGACAGAGAGTACAGTGAGTGGGAGGGAGGGTGAGAGAGAGAGGAAAAATCTTCAGCAGACTCCCACACAGGCCCCGATCCCACGACCTGAGATCATGACCTAAGCCGAAATTAAGAGTGGGATGCTTGGACTGAGCCACCCAGGTGCCCCACCAGTATTTTAGGATTTTAATTTTGCACAGACACCCTGAGGGTAGCCAGAAGCCCCTTCCCCAGCTCAGCAGGGAGGTCCACTGGCGGAGGCCAGGTTGTGCTGGTCGGGGAGGGGCGTGGCCGAGGCATCCTGCTTTTACTCTGTTGTGATTCTTAGCTAGTGCTCCACCCCTCCGTGCCTCAGTCTTCCTCTCTGTAAACTGGGGTGAGTCTTGGGAGCACACCCCTGGGCTTGTTCCCGGATGAGCTGCGTTCTGGCTGCTGAGACCATCACCGGGAAGAGCGGGTCCGCTGCCTTGGGGCTCTGGCCAAGGAGAATTCTTGTGGAGCAGTCGTGGCAGATGTGGCTTCTTTGGTGAATGGCACCTACCTATGTCGGGAAGGTGGAAAGCAGGGCAGCCCTGTGGGCTGGTGCTCCATTTCCTCATGGGTGGCGCCGGGAGCTGGAGGTCACTCCCCAATGGGACATCGGTCACTTTTAGCATTCTCCCGACTAATGGAACTCAGGGAGCTGAACTCCAAGTTCAGGGTCCTTTGTCTGCATAGTTGGCCAGGGGGAGGGGGCATTCTGCTTTCATCTCTCACCCTCCAGCAGCGTCTGAGGGGCCGGGGGCTGGTTTACAGTGAGCAGACTCATTGCAGCTCAAAGCTTGGATCTGTGGACTGAGAGGTCTGCAGTGTTCACAAGCCTTCCTTCCCCCCCAGGTCTCAGATCCCTGTCCCTGTGGGCCAGCTGGTACTCAGAAGCTGGGTGGCCAGCCCTGGGGAGGTCCCACATGTGTTGGCTGGGCACCTGTGGAGTACCCTCTGAGGCAGCCCTCCAAGGTGACAGGACCTGGGGTCCCCTGGTGTGTGACTCTGTCATACCTGGGATGGTCTTCCTGTGAGCAGCTGTTCCAGAGAGTTCCAACCGGGGCGAGTGACTCAATGCTCCCTCTCTGCCCCTAGAGTGGAGAGAAGGAGCCCCTCGACCTTGGTGCCCCCATATCAAGTCTGGACGGGCAGCGGGTCATCTTGGAGGAGAAGGAGCCCTCCAGAGGAAAAGGTAAGTGAGGCCCCGAGGCTTTCCCTGGTCCCCCTAGCCTGCTGGGGTCCCCTTTGTGCACCTCCTGGAAGCCCCCAGTGCTGCTACCTGGGTGGTCTCATTTAAGGTCTTATGGGGCCTCATGATCCCCTAGCCGGGCATCTGAAGGGCCCAGCCCACCCTAGTCCAGGCCTGTCTGTGGGCCAGAGGCAGGGGGACCAGGAGCACGAAGGCCTTGCTGGGGGATCGGCCTGCCTGCTGACGAGCAGGGTGTGTCCTCTTGGCTATAAGAAGGGGCAACAGTCCTGTTCGACACCCCCACCCCCTGCCGTAGGATTGTGCTGAGGTTCCAGCGCTCCCTGTGTCCAGGGCCTTAGCCAGAGAGTGCTGCCTCTTGGGAGGCCTCATGGTGCTCTGCATGAGGGACACAGGCCCAGCAGAGATGAGGTGGAGGACTGGCGCCGTCCACGCCCCCGTTGCTGCTCATGTGCAGGGAATTAGGAGGTTTACGGAGCTCTTTCCCTCCCGCTGCCTCTGTCTCAAAAGGCCTGACCTGGGGATCCTGGCGTACCTGGGCCGGTGCCCAACCTTGGGGCCAGCAGTTATTCCCCCATGTTTTGCCCTGATGCTCCTCCTCAGAATGTCCAGCCCCCTTCAAGGCGGAGAGCGGTAGGCAACATGCCTCCTGGAGAGGGCTTTCTGGAACCACCTACTGAGAACTCGAGAGAGGAGATACTCCGCAAGGAGCTGCCAGGGGCCACTGGGGCAGCTTCTTCCCTTTCCTGGGCTTCCACCCAGCGAGGCCTGGCTCTGCTCCACAGTGTAGCTGGGCATGCTTATCTCTGTCCCCTTGGAGGTCCTCTGTGCTCCTGCTCCTCTCCCACCTCGCTGCAGAGAGGAGACACCTTCCTGGATCTACCCTTGGTTCTAGAGAATGCTGTGCTCATTCTGGGGCCTGGTACCCAGCCCCTGTTGGGTGAGCTGCCAAAAAGGATGGGGCCCTCCCTCAGGGTCTGGCAAGGTCAGACCTTCCGGCCTGCCTATGCGCAGGGGAGGGTGATGGGCGCGCTGCAGGCAGGAGCCCCCTGTGGGCTTAATAAAGCTGGGACAGGCAGGAGCGCTAACATTAGTGCTCCAGGCCGGAGGAGTGGTCTTTGTCCCTCTGGTGCCGGCAGAGGCCAGCCCACCATCCTGATGTGGGGCAACAGCCGTGTTTGAAAACGTCATCAGTGTGAGACTCTTCTGCTTTCTAAAGAATATTCATACAGTACCTGAAATGCGCTTTCCTTTCACCACGCCTCCCCATGACTGCAGGGGACCGCCATGCCTCCCGCGTGTCTTCAGACGAGGCACATCTCCTGCCCCAGATGCGACGGGGAGAGGGTGGTCTTTGTCCCTTAGTCTTGCACCCAGGGGTTTGGCCTGTGCGTGCATATTTGATTCGGGATGTTTCATACTTGGGCCTTCTCTACAGCTTTCTCTCAAAAGCAATAGAAATAGAATTACATTTGAACATTCAGGAGAATTTGCAATTCACGGAAATCATAAGGCATGTTTCATTGTGTTCGGTATCCACAGAAAAACAGAAAAGTGCACCAGCCAAACAGAATACAGCTGTAAATTCCAGTTCCAGAAATCACTCGGCTACGGTAATTCCCCTCTGCCTTTGTCTGCACGGGTCCCTTGCTGATGGGTGGTGCAGCTCTGGGGCAGGCCGGGCCCCTCACGCTCCTCCGTCGGCCTCCCGTCGTGCCCATCCGCCATGTGCTGGGGGGCTGGCCCTACACCCCTGTTCCCCGTCTGGTGCCCAGCTTCCCCTAACCGTGGGCTGGCTGTTCCTCTGCATTGGGGGAGGGGGGTGCCTCACACTCACACTCTTGTTCTTGTGACTTTTATAGCTGTGATTGGTTTTCTTGCAAGGCATGTAAAGTGTGTGTCCCCGCGGCCTATATTTTGGGGGGTGCTTTTTGTCTCTAACTGATGGATTGTGTGTTGTCATGTGTCCAACGTGTAAGCAGAACTCTGACTTTCCTTCTAATGCAGGGAGAGGAGAGAACACTAGGCAAGTCTAATTCTATTAAAATAAAAGGAGAAAATGGAAAAAATGCTAGGGATCCCCGGCTTTCAAAGAGAGAAGAATCTATTGCAAAGATTGGGAAAAAAAAATATCAGAAAATTAATTTGGACGAAGCAGAGGGTATGTGTGCTTTCTACAACTTCCGCGTTTTCTAGTGAATTGCGATGTCAGTTTCCTAGGGTCGTTGTTAGGAGCTCCTCTGAGCCATTAACATCAGAAGGATGCCATCCCAGTGAGCGTGCCCTCGTCCCGGGTCAGTCTGTGGCTGCCGTACGCTCTTCCCAGTTGTCAGACTGAGAATTGGGCCCTTAAGGGACAGGGAGTGCCCTCAAGGGGGGCAGTAAGTGGTTCTCAAGGGTCTGTGTGTGGCTTCTTCCTCCCCAGCTCCTGCAAGGCCTTGGTAGTGTCAGGGTCACTAGCATGGGGGGAGGGGTTGCCAGGTAGAAGGCGGAGGCCAGGAGGGCCCTGGACTTGCTGGCCAGATGCTCTGCCCTCTCTGGGCCTGCAGGGGAGAGGGAGGGTGGCCTCAGAGACCCAAGGAAAGGTGACCGCTTATGGAAACTTCTTTTTCTTCTGAAAGCTTCTAATGGCAGAATCAAAACTAACGACTGTTACTGGGACCTGCATTGTGATCCAGGGAGCAGTCCCTAGGCTGGGGGGCCCACAGTTAGCTCCCCGTGAAGGCCAACCCAAGCCCATTCACCCCCCTCTTGGCTGTCACCAGCCACCAAGGAGACAGAAGTAAGACACAAGCCTGCTCCCGGCCGAGAGCTAGTAAGATTTGAGATTTTAAAGTCCTTGTCATTCTTCAAAATTAAGAATGTTCTTAAAATGCTAGAGAAAGCTCAGCTTAGACTCCTTCTCCTTTGAACAGTGACCCCCAGTTACAGCTGACAGTCCAGGTGAGGGGACAGGAGCTCGGGGGAGCCATTGAGGAGGCTGGAGGCAGAGGTGGGAGAGAGAGTGGGGGCCCCTCTTCGGGGACCATGGGCTCGCTCGTGCCTCAGGTGGCCTCCCTGTCAGCATCACGAGGGAGCCAGGACATGGGTAAAGGGCTCCCCCCGGGTACTCAAGAGACCACGGGCTGGAGTCTGGGCGCTGAACACACCTCTCGAGCCGTCCTCACACAGCTGGGTCTGCTTGGGGGTTTCAGTCTGTTCAAGTCTGGACTTGACCCCGCTGAGTTCTCAGGGCGGGGCCTTCCCTGCAGCTCTGGGGGCAGAGAGGGTGCCAGACGGAGGTGCCTGGCTGGCCTGAGCCTACACTTTCCAGGGCCGTGGGACAGCCCACAATGCGAGCTTCCTAGAAGGTGAACTTTTTGTGGTTGTGATACAGGCCTGGGTGTGGAACTCTCTAAAGCTTGATCCATGTGGGGTTTTTTTCCACTAGAGTTTTTTGAGCTCATTTCCAAAGCTCAGAGCAACAGAGCCGACGACCAGCGTGGGCTGCTGAGGAAGGAGGACCTGGTGCTGCCCGAGTTCCTGCGCTTACCGCCGGGCCCCGTGGAGCGGACCCTGCCCTCGCCCACCGCTGCCAAGAGCTTCGGCAAGAGAAGCTTGACCAGCAACGGCAAGGACAAGGTTCCCTGGCCCTCCGCCACGAGCCCCGCCACAAGCCCCGCCACAAGCCCCACGACGAGCCCCACTACAAGCCCCAGCTCAGCTGGCAGCCCGCCGTTCAGTGCTCCCCAGACCCCCTCACCCCACTCCCAGGAAGCTGAGGCTGGGGGCGTCCAGACCATGGAGGGCGAGCACGTGGCCGACCTAACGCTCACAGGGGAGGGGGACATCAGCAGCCCCAACAGCACTTTACTGCCGCCCACCCCCATCCCGCGGGACTCGGCTGGACCTCCGAGACCAGGTACCTCCGAGTTTGACCCCCCTGCACACCTTTGACTCTCTGCTCCTCCACTGTCCACCCGGTGTTATCCACTCTGTTTCCAGTAAAAACAGAAACAGCTATGGTAAGTCCCCTCTGCCTAGAGCCCTTTCTCCAACGAGGTTCCATCAGGACCTTTGTTGTCCTCCTTGCTGGGGGCCACCTCTGCCTTTTCCAAGAAGAGCACCTCTGCGTGTGGCCAGCACGGGTCACTGAGGGGCTCGAGGTGAGTGTGCCAGGCCCAGGCGATGCTCTGGGAGGGGACGTGTGCGTGGGCTGTGACCATACCTGCACAGACAGCGGCACTTGCCTGCCAGCCCTTCCCTTGCTCCCGCGACCAGAACCGCCTCCCAGCAAGGCCCAGGGAGTTTCTGAAAATGTATGTGCTATTCTTGAAATCTGGATAGCTAGTATTTTTTGTGTTGTAGTCTCAAGACTGAAAAAAAAAAATAGCATTTGTCTTGAGCAAACTGGGAAAGCCCCGTGTGATTTGGTGAGGAGAGTGCATGCTCTCTGACCCCGGGTCCTCCGCGGGGAGGGCTGCACACTCCTGCCTGACGCTGGCAGACCACAGGGGGGTCTGGCCCCATGTGGGCCGGGCCGTGGCTCAGTTCCCAGGGTGTCACAGGAAGTCCCTGGGGGCTCCCTGGCCCGGAATAGGCTTAGACATTTCTCCAGACGGATGCGCGGATTCGTGGGTGTGGAACCAAGCGGTCTGGCCACCCGAGAGCCACAGATGCCCAGGCTCGAAGCGGGGCTCCTGGCCTTCCAGGAGTAGTTCTGTCCTGCTCTGATCCCCAATGTATGTGCCTGTGTCCCCACCCCCACCCCCGTGTCCCCATCCCTGGGCTGTGGACACTTTGCCGGAGCCACTGGTGGCTGTCCTTTCTTCTTTCTGTGCTTGGTGATGCGCGAACCCTGGCACCACGCTTGTGGTCTGTCGTCGGGGGACACCAGTGCCTCCCTTGGCTCGGCCCGGCCCAGGATGCCGATGGCAGTCGAGTGTGCCCCAGGACCAGGGGCCAGGGAAGCATTGTCGCGGTGTGTTCTGTCCATAAGTCCACGTCTGGGCACTCTGGGAACATAAGCCACATGGGCAGGGCCTCCGGGCGCCTTCCCGCCGAGACCGCGCACGGACACCAAACCGGGAGGAGCTGTGGTCCCGCCACGCGCCCCACTCTTGCACGCCTGCCTGCGGCCGACTTTCCTTTCTGCTCTCATTTGTAGACACCTGTGTGCAGGTTCCCCCGTGTTCCGGGTCTGTGTTCTTCCGAGAGTAATAAACTCTGGATCTTGTCATCGGACTGGTTGAAAGCGCTCTTCTTTCTCTTTCGAAAATTCCTTCCTGCTTTCCGTGGGTTTGCCTTGGTGTGGTGGCTTTTAAAGATGCTGAGCCCTGCACTCATAGGCATCCCTGAGTGTCTCACACATGCCCACGGACATGGCTGTGCAACGGGGAGCAGTGTGGGGGGGCCGTTTGCATGACCCTGGGAGCAGCAATGGGGAGATGCAGCACCGCGCTTGGGCCACGCGGGGGCCTAACGGGTAGGGTCTCCTCTCCCCGAGTGCGCTGACAGCCTCCGTCTGTGGTCAGGTGCCCCCTGTCCCTCTCTGCCACCCCGTCCAGGGGAGGAGAATCTGGGCGTTGGGTGGTGGTCAGTGAGGCTGCATGGCTGAGCTCAGTGGCCAGTTGCTCTTGACCTGGATCCCTGAGGGGCTGGACAGCCCCAGGTACAGGGGTGTCTGGCCCCTGCTGTTCACCCCCAGGGGCTATCTGCACATGGAATGACCACCAGCATGGGACGTGCAGCCACCCTGCGCTTGTCCCTCAGGATGACTCAACGGTCATGCACTGGCATCTCTGACCCATTGGGGTGGAGGGCAGTGGCTCCTGTGTTCCCCATACTGTGGCTGGCTCCTCCTGGCTGGAGCAGTCCCACGGCCGGCACACGTACCCCAGCCCCCTGGCTCACAGCGGTCCCAAGACAGAGGGGCTCTGGCCATGGGCCAGGGAGCGGGTGGGCCCAGAGGAGTTGGGCAGGGTCCGGTACCCACCTGTATCTTCTGGAGCTGACAAGCCTATCTGCTGGGAAGGGCCTTGGCCTTGAGCTCCCTCCTGCGCAACCGGCTCGGGCCCAGCTTGGCGAGGGCCGGCAGCCTGGAGGCTTCGGACTTAGGTTCCTCATGGGCTCTCTGTGTGGAAGAACCACTGGCCCCCAAGCCTTGTGTCCGGTGTCTCCTCGTTGCAACAAAAGGGAGGCGACCCTGAGATTCCTACATCGAGTGGGAAAAGAGCATCGGTCACAGCTATGGGAGGCACTGAGCACCGAATTGTATTTCTCACAGTTTAGAAGGCTGGTCTCAGCACAGTAATTCTCACCAGTTCTCGCAGACGCTGGGAAATATTTCTTAGCGATGCAGTGGTCACTGTGGATCAGTTCAGGGTGAAGAATGCGGTGTGCTAATGGCCTGGGGCCCCCGGGCTCCACGACTCATGGCCGCGTCCGGGCCAGACAGCTGGTTGGGCAGCTGCCAGCAATGGGCCCCCAGATGACAGGTTGTCCTCCTGAGGATCATGGCACCCGCCCTGGTCCAAGTCCCTGGCGCCCACGTCCTAAGAGCCCGTCAGCGCCCTGTGTGGCCAGAGGACAGAGGAATTGGGCAAGATGAGTGGCCCGAGAAGCTTGTCCAGTGTAGAGGGCCCCATCCGTAGCTAGGCATCCCCAGGAAATGAACCCTATGGTTGCTTTGATCTTGATTCCCAGCTGCTTTCTTCATTGTTATCTATGGGGCTTCCAGAGACACCCCGGGAATTTGGGGGCACCCTCTGGCATTTCCCATCCTGGGAAGGAGCCCCTGGGGAGGTGCATGTCCTTGGGTCCCAGCAGGGCCAGAGACCGATGCTGAGGGTGTGGCCCACACTCAGGGTGGTGCTGGTCTCTCCTCGCTGGGTGAGAAGACACCTGTGTCCACGCACTCAGAGAGCGGGTGGGAATGACGTCCTGGCGGCACATGCTCCCGAGGGAGCAGGCATCTCTGTTGAGCTGTTTGGCCAGGGGCGTCTGGGCAGCCAAGGAGCCACCTTCAGCATGGACCGGTGGCCCTAGCAGCCCCTGCCTTAGCTCACCCCAACAGTCAGATGGCGTCTGACCCAAGACTGAGGTTCACTCCTGAGTAAAGGGCCAGTGGCCAGGAAGCCCAGGGAACAGGGCCTGACCACGTGGGATTTGGGAGTGGTCTTTGCAAGTGGTCTTTGCAAGGGGACATCCGGAGCCCTTCCCCAAAGAGCTGGGTTTGGAGAAATCTCACTTCAGCTGGCCCTCTGTCTGAGCAACGGGGCACCCCATGCCCTACCCCTCCCCAGGCAGGCGTGGGAAGAGCCCAGCTTCCCTCACTGCTGTCTGGCCATACTGGGTGTTAGGGGAGTGGGTCAGGGTCCTAGCTGAGCCCCTCCTAGCCTTTTTAGGAGACAAGGCCCTTGGGAACCCCAGGAGCCAGCTGCCCTTAATAACTGGGAGGCCCTTCGGTGACCACGTGGGCACAGCTGCACCCCTCCCAGGAAGGGGTCCCTGCACAGCCCTTCTGGCCCGGGGTCTGTGGGTGCCCAGACGCAGGGGTTGCTGCTCCTTGGCCGGGGCAGAAGCTATCTTCACTTGGAGACCTTGTCTAGTGGTCAGTGTCCAGGGTCCCCAAAGGCACACCCAGTTCCCATACTGGTGGCTTTCCAGAACCCACTGCTTACTTCCTCACAGACATCTGTAGCTCTTGGTCCCCTCACATATGGCCCACCCAGCGGGGGTTGTGGGGGCTTAATGATGTAATTTCCATGGGAACGGAACTGGCGAGTTAACCAGAGGCCACGGCCTTGATCTTGACAGTGAAGGTAGCCAGACCACAAGTCCTGGGCGTGGCTGCAGTCCCGGGAGCCTCTCTACACCTGGCTGCTCAGTGGTCAGCCCCCCTCCCCCCCTGCTACCCCAAGCCTTGGTGTCACCCCTGCTCAGCCCAGATGACGTGGCTGCCCGGTCTTACTGCGGCCGCGTCCACGACAGTAGCCCCAGGGAGGCCTCCAGGGATCACCGTGCAGGTGTTCCCAGCCCTGGGCTCCACCTCCCGTTTCCATGTCCTTCCCCACATCTGCAGCAGTCCTTTCAGATGTCCTCTCTCCAGAGGTCCAGCCCTTCCATCTGGGGGACCGAGGGATCTCCACACTGAGCACCCCTGCCGTGTGGGGGCAGACAGCCCCGCCCCCCCCAGTACAAACCATGGCGCGCACAGGGGTGGCTGGCTTCCTCGGGGACACATCGGCGTGCTAGGGGCCTACTGCCAACCTTAGGACTGAAAGTTGTTGGAGGGCATCCTTGGCTGGGGTCTTGCCAGAACCCCCCTTTCTGGCAGAGCACATTCTAGCATTCCGGCCCTGCTCTGGTTGGAATGGACCCTAGCAGATCTTCTCTGGCTAGATGCCTGGCTGGAAGCCTCCACAGCCTTCCCAGACAGCTGACGGTGCGGGCCCAGCCCCCTCCGCAGCCCCCCAGCACTGGCTAGGACAGCTCCACTCTCCCGGTGGCGAGAGGGCCCTGGGTCTCTTGCACAGCCATGCTCTGTGCCCTGCCATCCCTGTCTTGGTCTGCTCTCCCCGACTCCTGGGTCTGAGTGGAAACCCCAGGCTCCCGTGGTCCACAGTGTGACCTACACCCCTTCCCCCCCACTGTCCCCTACTGGGACTCCTGCCTGCTGCCCCTCCCCCAGGCCGCCTGCTCCATGCCTACACCCCCTGTGGCCCTGACACTGCCCGGCCCCCGTCCTCCCTGCAGACGCACCCCCCTTCCCTGTGCGCTGCCATTTCCCAAGGCCCAGGCTCTGAGTAGGTGCTCAGTACAGATTTGCTGAATGAAGGATTTGCTGAATGAGGAGCTTTAATCCAGTAACCCCTCCCCTGCCATGTCCTGATGTAGTTCAGTGGGCCTGGGGCGCCAAGTGGAGGGGTCCCTTGTGCATTTCACGGGCTGGAAACTGGGCTTTTGTTGGGGCTGTCCCTGCTCTTTCCCATGGGGACCTGGTCAGCCTCTGTGAAAGTGGGCGGAATGGGGTCCCCAGGGCCAACAAGGTCTTGGGAGGGCCTGGAAGGGCCAGTCCCCCCACTGTTTTCTAATTCAAAGGTGCCCACCGCTCCGTGTTCTGTGGAAGCAGCTCAGGGGCAGCTGGGAGGCTTCACAGAGAGGATATCAGGATGACTGAGGGAGCACACGGGCGGGACCCGGCCTCACAGATGATGCCCTGCACGGGGAGCTGAAGTCACGGCAAAGCCCCTGGAGGCCGGGGAGGGTTCCTGTGGGTCAGGAAGGGCTGTGGGACAGGCAGCAGGAGTTGGCTCCTGAAGGAGAGCTTGGCCCCTGGACCAGGCCCCGCCATTGTAGCCCTGTACCATGCTGTCCCTGAGAGAAGGGTCCTGCTCTGTGTCACCTTCTCCCAACGTGGTGGTGGCCAGAGTGGAGCTGGCAGTCAGCATAGAGAATGCTTATGGACAAAGGAAGGGGTGGCCTGGGGACGGACGGACCACAGACAGCTGGCGAGGGGCTCCGGAGTGCAGTCCTGCCCTGGGATGGTCAGGGCACAGGGTCTGCAGTGACCCTGGAAAAGGAAGGGTCAGCGGAGCCGCCCGAGTGGGGAGGAGACAAAGGTCTCCTATCTGGGTGGGTGAGGGACCTGGGCAGAGGCTGGCTGTCTCTGGAGAGCAACCAGCTGGGGAGCACTGATGAGAGCTCTGGGAGGCTGGGCGGGAACAGTGCTGGGGCAGGCCCTGGCCTGGGATTTGTGACACATGCCTGTTGCATGGGGCTGGGCCCCGCCGCTGAGTCACAGGCCTAGGGCTGCCACTTACTCGGGAGAGCGAGTCTGAGCAGAGCAGGCAGAAAGGGCCCAGACTGCAGCCACCCTCCCTGTGACGCTCACGTCCTTGGCCCCTGGACCGACCTACTGCCCTGTCCCCAGAAGCCGTCATTCCTCTCCATCCCACACCCACTGAGCTGCCTGGGGGTCGGGGGTGTGCCGTGGCCAAGGCCAGACCGCTCCCTGCAGCTCTGTCTTCCCGGAGCTCCATCTGGGGCTAGATGGGAAAAGGCTGGGCTCCTGAGCCCAGGCGGGGTCACATGCTATTTAAGGGGGCCGATCCCCACCTCTCTGCTTGCCCCAAGTCCCAGGCAAAGGCCAGCCCCACCCCATCGTGTCTGGGCCCTACAGCCTGGCATTTGGGGCCACGGGGACCCTGTGACGACAGGGGGTGGCGTGGAGCCCAGCCAGACCTAGCAGAGCGGCTGTTGAACACCTAGAGGCCAATGCTTTTTGGCCTCTCAGACCCCCGGAGGGCAGCCTCTTCAGGACTGTGATGACCCTGCCGGCCAGGTGCCCGATGCTGACATGCAGGGAGGCCCAGGTGAATGGCCCTCCTGCCGCCTCCTTGACTTGCTACTGAGAGGTTGGGCTGGATGCCATCAGAGAGCGCACCCGCCTCTGCCTGCAGGCTCGGACTTGCCCCAGGGAGGCCACGCGGAGGTGCCTCCAGAGGCGTGGGGAGTGGCGGGGTCAGGGGACTTTCGGGGCCACAGAGCAGCTGGGAAGCCCAGACTCCTGCCCTCCGTGGTCCTCCCTGCTTGTGCTTCTATGCCTGGGAACCAGGAAGGGAGCCATCTTCCCCTCCACCAGCAAGGCTGGGGAAACTGAGGCCCAGGGACGGTGGTCAGTGGAGCAGGACCCGGGGGCCCTGGGGGCTGTGCTCCTCCAGCGTGTCCGCTGTGGGCTCAGAGCTCCCCCTGTCCCCCAGGGACCCTTGAGGGTCCTTGGTCCCAGGATCACAAGGACATGGCTACAGATAGGACAGAGCTCCCACCCAGCCTTGGTCTGACTGGGGCGATGGAGTCCTGCCTGTGGAACCCGCCCTGGGGTGAGCCAGGGAGCTCAGGAGGGGGGCCGAGGCTGAGGGTAAGGCTGAGTCCACCCCGAGCTGGTTCCTGGGGACTCCATCCGGAAGACACATTTCTGCCCTCTGGAGGCCCTGCTGGGAGACAGGACAGGGCAGTGACCAGCCCCAGGGTCTAGAAGCTTCCAAGGCAGTTTCAGGCAGCCCAGGGGCTCCAGGTCAGGGGGTCAGAGGAGTAAAGGGAGGGGAGCTTGGAGCTGGATGGCTGGCTGACCCCTGAATGGCCTGTGAGGGGGCAGGTGGCAGGGTGCTTGACCTACGGTGTGTGTGATGGGGAGGGATGGCGTCGAGAGGCACGACAGGGAGGAGAGGCAGGGAAAGACTCGGAGTTTCTGAGGGTGAAGATGTGGCCGCAAGGCAGCCGTCGGAAGGACAAGCAGGTGGCCAGGATGGGAGGGCTCAGGTGGCGGTGGGGCCATGAGGGTCTGGGGGCTCGCTGAGCAGGAGCTGCGGGTGGGTGCCCTGAAAACAGCTGGGTCGGGGGGCCGCCAAGGTCACAGATGACCTGTGTCTGTGTGATGGGGGGGCGCAGTCTCCTGTTGGGGGAGTTCGCCCAGGGCAGGGCGGACGGGTGACAGTCTCTCTCTTCTTGTGACAGGAGGCGGGGCCAGAGGCAGCCAGGGCCTCCCGGTCAACACCATCATCGACGTGGACCGAGTTGCGGGCCTGGCCCCCGGGCTGGGCCGCAGTGTCCCTGGGGTACGGGTGGGCCCCCAGAGGCCACGGAGCAGTGGGCCCCTGACATCAGACCTCCCAAGCCTGAGTCCCTTCCCAGGTGCGCCCGCCAAGCCCAAGGCCAGCCCACATCACGCGACCTTCGTCTGAGGGCGCCTGAAGCCGTGCCTCAGCAGCCGTGCCCCTGCCCCCACATCGGCACCACCCCAGCTGGACACGCGTGGACTCCTGTGATCTGGGGAGACCACCTCAAGCCATCCTGAGGGCCTTGAAGGTCCAGGGTGGCCTGGCCTCGGACACTCGCTGCCTCAGACCCTGTTCTCTCCTGCCCCTCGGACTCCAGTCTTTCCTCAATAAATCAACTTTGGGGATTCCCCCAAGCGTGTGCCTCGTGCTGGGGTCACAGGCCTACCCACAGGGAGCGTCTCAGGAGAGGGATAGAGGTGGTGACGACTCCCAGTGTTGAGGTCAAAGCTGGGCGAAGAGAGTGGAGCCAGCCTGACGGTGCTGGAGGCTGGAGCGCCCTGGAGGGTGAGAGGAGGCGGTCGCATGGGCTCATGTGGGTCACAAGTCAGTGCAGGGCCCTGGGGGGTAGGGGCCGGTGGGTGCTGGAAGGGGCAGGGCTCTGCCTGGAGACCCACGAGTCACGCCATGCCCTATGCTCTCCTGCCTGGGCTCTGGGGGCCCCAAGCCTGCTCTTGGCCTCATCTAGAGGGTCTGTCCGTCTGTCTGTCCGCCCATCCATGGAGGGGGCCCTCACTGAGGTCCTGGGTGGTGTCAAGCCCCAGAGAGCAACCGGAGCCTGGTCAGGAGGGCCTGTGGCTGGCCAGGCGGGGGCAGGACCGCCGGGGACTGTGGGCTGAGGCAGCTCCAGTCACCCACCCAGGTCGCCCTAGTGGAGCAGCTGAGCACTGAGGGACCTGCACCCTTCCCTCTGCAGAGTGCCGGAAGGGCCCAACCTGCGAGTGCTCAGCCAGGCCAGGGAGGTTCTGAATCTTCTAGGGAGCAGGGCTGTGGGAGGGGCCCTGGGAGGTGTCAGAAGGAAGGGGGACCATCCCCCACTGTTCCAAGCTCCTGCTGTGTCCCCGCAGGCACCACGCTTCCCCCCCATGCTCCTGGCCCCGCCCCATCCCCCCGCACCTACCGTGCTCCCCTGCCTGACATTCCTGCCCCATCCCTGAACCCACCACCCACCCAGCTGGATGCCCCTCTCCATCCTCCTCTTGCATTGATGGCAAAACAGGGGCCCAGAGAGCATTGTTTGGGGGTGCACAGTGATGTGGCTGCCGTGCCAGGCTGATCCCTCTAGGAAAGGGCAGCCAGCCCCCGCCCTGGCCCCTGTGGGCCGCTGAGCTTACTCATGGGGAACCTGTGCTCAGAAATGGCAGAAAAGGTTCCCCTAGCAGCTGTGCCTGTGGCCCCCGGTCACGCATTGTAGGACCCATGGGGTGGGGCAATGCCCGCATCCCAGGTCCCAGACGGAGAGAGCAAGGTGCATGCAGACCTGGGCAGGACCCCAAGCCAGGTCTCTGTGGCCCTTGGTGACCCTGGGTGCCTGGCAGGGGCTCTTCTGGGGCCCAGCCGGGGCTCAGGACAAGGTGTGGAAGCACTGGCCAGAGATGGGGACAGCACCAATCATCCAAGCTGTGAGGAAGCCGGGGCTGCAGAGTTCCATGGGTGGAAAGACTCCCTAGAGGTGTCCAAGGGGGTCCTCCCAAGGGGGAGGGCACATTTCTGGGTAACCTGTGATAAGGGCTCCGGTGCTGCCCACCTCCCCAGCTCCACCCCCAGGAGGTACCCCACCCCAGGCTTATCCTGAACTGTTGGGAGCGGCAGGGGTTCCCATCCTGGGTCAGTGTTCATGATGCTCAGCCCAGCACACAACCCCCCACCCCCCATGCCTGACCTCCTGCTGGCTGTGGGGCTAGCACCCACCTTCCAGGCCTGGGGGGCGCAGCACCGACAGCCACTCTGGTTATCACTAGTTCACAAAGGGACAGCGGCCAGCCCTGTGGAGAGGTGGGGGCTGGGAGTCCAAGCCCCCACGGGCTGTGTGTCCTGCCAGACTTCCTGGAGGAGGCATCGCAGCTGAGACCTGAGGACACTGTCAGGTCCAGGGCCAATGTGGCTCATGCCAGAGGGGACAGCTGGCCCGGGCAGGGTGAGCCGGGCAGCAGATGGGGGGACATGTGGGCCCAGCGCTGGAAGCAGCCAGGGTTAATAATTTCCAAGTGGCCTTGACCCCCACCCAACCTGCTTGCTGCTTCCGCCTCCTGCCGCTCCTCGTGCCAGCCCAGGAGGAGCCATGGGGCGCTGGGCCTGGGGTCGCAGCCTTTGTCCCCTGCCAGGAATGGCCCTGTTCCTGCTGCTGCTGCTGCTGGGGCTTTGTGGGGCTCAGCCCCAGGCTAGCAGGGTGAGCACTGACCCCGTGGCATGGGGACCGTGGGCTCCCCATGCCCACTCTGGGTCCTGGGGCTGGGACTGGGGAGGGCTGTGGAGTGGGTAAGGGGCCCAACGTGTTGCAAGCTGGCTTTCTGGCCTCCAGCAGGCAAGGTGGGTGTGCTGAGCTGGCCTGGGGGACAGGAGGGCTGGGGATCTCACCTGCTGGGCCCCCACCGGGGAGCATGAGGGCCACTCCCCTCCCTTTGGGCTGCTTTTGGGTCCCATTGTTTGGGGGGTGGGTAAGGGGGACCTCCGAGGGCCTTGTGGCTGCTTTTGTCCATCCCCCAGAACAGATCCCCAGGATCTGAGGCTAGAAAGCAGGGGTGCCCCAGCCTGGGCAGATACCCAGCCTGCCCTAACCCTATGGGCTCGGCAGGAGGGCAGGGGGACAGCCAGTGGCCAGGTTCCCCTTGGTTTCTACTCTAAGACCTGAGGGCCCAGTATGGAAACTAAGGTTGGGGACTGCAATGAGCCTAGCCAGCGGGGGCTGAGTGTGAGGGGGACCACCCCACACTGACACCATCACAGCCCTCTTGGCTCCTCCTAGAACCTTACAGAGCCCCCAGAACCTAATGCCACAGTGAGCTCTGGGACTCCCATGATCCCTGTAACCTCGGTGACCCCTGTGAGCCCAGCCACGAGTGCTCCAGAGCCACAGGGACCCGGTCGTATGGGGCTCACCCCCCCACCCAGAGCAGCTCCCTCCAGCAGCAGCCCTGGGGGCCCAGGTGGGTCAGAAGAGCTTCCTGGAGGCGGTGGGCTACACCTGGGCAGGTGGGTCGGGAGGCTGGCAGGCGGCTGCTGGGGAGCGGGGTGTGAGACATGCGGCAGGAGGTGCCCAGCGGGAGCCTCCTGACCCCCCTCCACTCGCCCTGCAGTGCTCACAGAGGATGGGCGGCCCTGCAGGTTCCCCTTCCGCTATGGCGGCCGCATGCTCCATTCCTGCACGTCGGAGGGCAGCGCGCACAGGCGGTGGTGGGTTCCAGGCGGGTGAAGTCCGCCAGCAGCGACTGCCAGCCTCCCCTCCTCCAGATCCCCACGGCCCCTATCCATTCTGGAGAACCCCCTGCCCTCTGCCCTCCCTCCTCAAGCCCAAGCCCCAGACCCAGCAGGGAAGGAAGGTGTGGGTGTGACTGGGGTGAGCTACCAGCAGCCGTTGGGGCGTCCTGCCAGAGGGAGGCTGTGGGGAGGCCCCGGAGCCGGGACCCACCTGTCTCCTCACCCCCAGGTGTGCCACCACTCACAACTATGACCGCGACAGGGCCTGGGGCTACTGCACCCAGACCTCAGTGCCCGGGGAGGACCCAGGTGGGTGCTGGTGGGGGGGGTAGGGGGGTGGGGTGGGGAAGTGCCTGTGCTGGGGGAGGGAGGCTGTCCAGGCTGGGGTTGGGGGGAGTCTAAGGGAGTACTAGGGTCAACACGCTGATGGGGGTGGGAGCCAAGGGGACAGAGCTGACCTGGGACAAGGAGTCCTGCTTGGAGTGCAGAAGAGAACTTTGGAGTTGACCCCACTGCACCCCAGGGGGGATGCAGGAGTGCAGAGGGTGGAGCCCCTCCCAGGCAGGACCCTGCCCTGTCCAGGAGCCACAGGCTGCCTTGGTCATTGCTGGGAGTAAGGCGCCCCCTGCTGGTCAAGCTGGGCGCTGTGGCTGTACAGGAGGAGCCCAGGACAGAGATGAGGGCCCCTAGGGTCTGCAGGATGCGGGTGGGGGGTGGGGTGGGGGGGGTGTTGCTGACAGCCCCACCTGCAGGGGTCCCAGGGCACACAGGAGGGGACTGTGCTGCCTGATGGGGGGCTGGGCTTCCAGGGTCCTGGTACAGAGCCAGAGGCCTGCTTGCCCAGGGTCTGAGCACGGCGAGGGGTTGAGGGGGTGGGGCTGCTGGGACAACGGGGAAGGCCTGCACCCCTTCTCAGGACTCCTGTACTCCGAATAACCCAAGGAACCCAGAGGGGCAGCATGAAGGCAGCAGGCCTGGTGAAGGCACTGAAGGCCTTGGAGCACAGACAGGGTCTGTGGGAGATACCCCAACAGGCCGGTTCTCCCACACCTGCTCCTTACTCCTCCTGCCTGTCCCCAGCTGCCCCGGATCCCTGCGCCTCCAGCCCATGCCTCAACGGGGGCTCATGCTCCAGCACCCAGGACCCCGAGTCCTACCACTGCACATGCCCCATGGCTTTCACAGGCAAGAACTGTGACACAGGTGTGCACACCAGGTCCTGGGAAGATGGGTGGGGGAGGGGCCTGCCCAAGGGCAGCAGCCTGAGGGCACTCCACAACCCCCCCCAGAAAAATGCTTTGACGAGACGCGCTATGAGCACCTGGAGATGGGCGACCGCTGGGCCCGAGTGAGCCAGGGCCAGGTGGAGCAGTGTGAGTGCGCTGGGGGCCAGATCCGCTGCGAGGGCACCCGCCACACAGGTATGCCGTGGCCGAGGCGGGGGGCTGGCCCAGGGTCCCCCAGCCACAGCCCCAGTGGGACAGCCCCGACCCTGCCCTCCCGAGGTGGGCACCCTCAAGGCCTGAGGCCGAGCTCCTGAGCCCTCCCCGCAGCTTGCCTGAGCAGCCCATGCCTGAACGGTGGCACTTGCCACTTGATTGTGGCCACCGGGACCACTGTGTGCTCCTGCCCCCCGGGCCATGCCGGGCGGCTCTGCAACATCGGTGAGTGGGTCAGCCTCCTAGCCCTGTGCCCTGCGGCCCCTGGAGCCCAGGCTCACTGCCCACTGTGCCGCCCACAGTGCCCAGCCAGCACTGCTTTGTGGGGAACGGCACCGAGTACCGAGGTGTGGCCAGCACTGCAGCCTCGGGCCTCAGCTGCCTGGCCTGGAACTCGGACCTGCTCTACCAGGAGCTGCACGTGGACTCCGTGGGCGCCGCGGCCTTGCTTGGCCTGGGCCCCCATGCCTACTGCCGGTCAGCAATGGGGCCCCAGACCATCTGCACAATCAGCCCAATGCTGCTGCTAGGGGAGTGGGGGGGGCGTCAGGAGTCCCCTCGTGGGGTTATCCCAGGTCCCCTGGCCCCAGGCCCACCTGCCTCTCCATGCACCCCAGGAACCCGGACAAGGACGAGAAGCCCTGGTGCTACGTGGTGAACGGCAGCGCCCTCTCCTGGGAGTACTGCCGCCTGGTGGCCTGTGGTGCGTGAATGGGCTGCAAGCGGCACGAGGACCCCGCTCCCACAGGAGTCACGGCCATTTTCCCCGTGTCTCTCCCCTCTTTGGAGCACCACTGCCCCCTCTGGGGATGGGGAAACTGAGGCTCCCTGGAGCAGGGCTCAGCTGAGGCCATGCGACAGGCAGGCACAGGGGGTCTGAGCAGGCCAGCCAGTCTCCAGGTCCTCTGGGCGGCTCCCACCCAGGCGGTCAGGGGTGAATAATGGGGTAGGAGGGCCAGCAGCCTCCCCTGGAGCCAGACCTTGGGAGTGGGCAGCTCCGGGAGGCCAGTCTGCCCTCTGGCCCCCATGCCCCTGGGGCCACCCAGCCGGACTGGGCTCTGAGGTCCCGGGCTGCTGGGAGGGACAGGAAGCCATGCCATGTATGCCACACCACTTTGCTTCCCACAAAGTCTGGTGACTGATTGGGTCTTGTTCTCCCCATTGTACAGAAAAGGAAACTGAGGCTCAGAGAGTAGATTGTGTGCCTGTGAGGGCAGAGCTGTCTGGGGTGGGGCGGGGGGGCGGGTGAGGACAGCAGCCAGGATCCACTCTGGGCAGGGATGTGCAGAAGGAACCCCAGGGGTGTGACCCGGTGACCTGTGCTCCCAGAATCCCTCACCAGAACTCCGCTTCGGCCCCCTGAGGTCCTGCTGAGACAGGCTGCGCCTGCCCCAGTGGGACACCAGGCCTGTGGCAAGAGGCACAAGAAGAGGAGCTTCCTCCGGCCACGCATCATCGGGGGCTCGTCGTCCCTGCCGGGCTCCCACCCCTGGCTGGCCGCCATCTACATAGGGAACAGCTTCTGTGCGGGGAGTCTCGTCCACACGTGCTGGGTGGTGTCCGCAGCCCACTGCTTCTCCAGCAGGTGAGCGGCTCTGTCCATGCCCCCCACTGCGTGTTTCAGCCCATCCACTTGCCCTCCCCCCAGTTGGCCACACACCCACCATCCATTCCACACCTTCTCGCCCACCATCTGTCACCCTCCCACCCACCCATCTGCCTGTCCTCACACACATGTCCCCACAACCCATATAACCCCCATCTTTGGTGCCTCATTTTCTCATGGCCCAAGGAACCCCGGGTGGGGGTGGGGAAGAGCTCCGTGTTCAGCCTCGCCCCCGCTCCGGGTCACTGCCCAGTCCTGCCTGGGCAGTCCTGCGCTGGGTGGGGTAGAGGGGTGGGGAGAGTTGGGGGTGTTGGGCGTATGATGGGCAGGCCCTCCTCAGAGAAGATCCTGTCCCCCCCCACCCTAGACTGTGCAGGTGGGGGCACCTTTCCCTCCCCCTCAGCAGGGACTCCGAGGCCCCGCCCATTCCGTGAGCTGGGAAGGCAGACTTGGGCTGGCAGCTAAGGGAGTAGGGGTCAGGGATGCAAGGCCCACCATCACACACCCAGAGGAGCCTGCCAGCTCAGAGCAGGAAAGGCCAACCCCTCTTGGGCTTCACCCAGTGTGATGGGAACAAGGTTCCCCATCTGGGGGTCCAGACTAGAAGGCTCCCCAGGGGGGTCCAGTTGGAGAGGATGCCATCCCAGGGATCAGGGCCTAGGGGTTTGGCAGTGTGAGTCTGGCCTTGAGCCTCCATTGGTCACCCAGGGACTAAAGCATGGGTAGGGGGCAGTGGGTGCAAGGCCTGGCCTATGTGGAGCCTTGACAGGCAGCAGGCTCCCCACTGGGCCTGGGAAACAGGGCCTCTGAGGCTTCCCCAGTATAAATGAGATTGGGTAGGGGTTTAAGAGGCTGGGGGAGGGGAGCCAGCACCCACTCCTCACATCCAGGACAGGGTTGGGGTTGAGGCAGGGGCGCTGGAGGTGAACAGGTGAACTCTGGGTGGCTCCCCAGGAGGGGCATGCTCCTTTGGCAAAGAAGCAAAAAGGGCAAAGGACAGAACTAGGGGCCCAGAGCCGGTGGACAGCCCACCCTGCCCGGCTGCACACACAGCCCTTCAGCCAACCCAGTCCTCCTATCCCTAGAGGCCTGCGTTCACCGGCCAACCACCCCAAGAGCACACACACACACACACACCCCGCCAAGTGAGACCTACAGATCACCAACTCTGGCCCTGGACTTGGGTTTCTGACCCTGTCCCGAGGCCAGGCACCAAGCCCCACTGTGGGCCAAGCTGGCTGCCTGCCCAGGGCATGGGAGTGCATTTTCCAGAAGGACCTAAGGCCTGGGAGGGCCCAGGGGCCGAGGTCCCACAGGGATCTGGAGCTGGAGTCCAATGAAGGAGGGTCAGGCCCCGTGGGAGTTACCCCCTTCATCAGGAGCTGGGAAAAGAGAGGAGTGGGGACAGGGGGCTGACTGTGGGGGCCCAGGGCCTGTGCCCAGCAGAAGTGAAGGGCTGTATCAGGGGGACCCAGGCTACATAGGAGCTGGGTCGGGGCCGCCAGGCCTCCACCCACTCAGGCCCCAGTCAGCGTAGACCCCACCTTGCAGGAAGCCCTCAGAGTCACTAAAGGAGATGCATTAGAGATGGCACTGCCCAAGGTCGTGTGTGGCCACAGCCCACCATTCCCCTGCTCCCTGCTCAGGCCTCTCCGCTGGGCTGCAGGGCACCTGCCCAGCATCGCCCTTGGGGAGCCCTCCAGGATGCTTGAGCCACAGCGGGTGGCAGGGAGGAGCGGAGGAGTGGAGGAGTGGAGCTTGAGCGAAGGGACCTGGGGCGGGGCCTAAGGGGCCTGAGAGGCGGGGCTTGAAGGGAGGAGCCTGTGGGGAGGGGCTTGAGGGGCGGGGCCCGAGGAGAGGGCTTATGGGGAGGAGCCAGTGGGGAGGGGCCTGTGAAGAAGGCCTGAGGGGGAGGGACCTGTGGGGAGGGGCCGGGGGAGGGACCCGAGGGGCGGGGCCGGAGGGGGCGGGCCTGGGTCGTGCTGCCACCGGACTCCCTGCACAGCCCCCACAGGGAAAGTGTCTTAGTGGTCCTAGGCCAACACTTCTTCAACCAAACAACGGACGTAACACAGACGTTTGGCATCGAGAAGTATATCCCGTACCCCATGTACTCGGTGTTCAACCCCAGTGACCATGACTTGGGTAAGGCTTGGGACATGCTGGGGCGCACCAGGGTCAGGGATGTGTGTGTGCCTTGCATACCCCAGGCCAGAGCCAGAAGAGGAGCAGGGGTGGGTAGGCATCAGGCCGACCTGGGGAGAGGGAAAGGGAGGGAAAGGGGCAGGAAAAGAGAGACAGAGGGGGAAGGGAGGGGGTACGGGGAGCAGAAGGCAGCAAGGGAACCCCGTATGGCAGAGTGGCCTTGGCCTGGCGGGAGGAAAACCTGGCTGGCCAGCCTTGCTGAGCCCCGGGCCAGCCCCCCTGCTCCTCGGCTCCTGCATTGACCCCCACGTCCCAGGCTGACCTCTGGTCTCTCTCTTGGCCAGTCTTGATCCGGTTGAAGAAAAAGGGGGATCGCTGTGCCGTCCGCTCCCAGTTCGTCCAGCCTATCTGCCTGCCTGAGCCTAGCAGCCCCTTCTCTGCTGGACACAAGTGCCAGATTGCGGGCTGGGGCCACCAGGACGAGAGTGAGTGGGGGTGGGGGCACCGTGCCCCGGGGAGTGGTGATCAGCCCCAGGGAGGCTTGCCCAGCCTGAGAGCACCCTGTCCACAGATGTGAGTGGCTACTCCAGCTCCCTGCGGGAGGCACTGGTCCCTCTGGTTGCAGACCACAAGTGCAGCAGCCCGGAGGTGTACGGGGCCGACATCAGCCCCAACATGCTGTGTGCTGGCTACTTCGACTGCAAGTCTGACGCCTGCCAGGTGAGCCAGGGCTCAGCCCCAGATCTCAAGACTGCCTGCCCCCCGCTAGCATTTATCAAGGGCTCCACAAGCACCGTCTTCTTTAGGCTGCAAGTCAGTCTTGAGTTGGAGGAGCTGCTTTACTTCCCATTTTATAGGTGCAGAAACTGAGGCCCAGAGAGACCCTGCCACTCTTCCCAGGTCACACAACTCAGAAGTGGCAAGGGGAGGTCTGACACTGGACCACATGAATACAACAAGCCCCTCTGGGGGAAGTCAAGGCAGGCTTTCCAGAGGCGGGGGCATTGGCACTTGTTTTGAGGGGTGAATAGGAGTTTGGCAGAGGGGTGTTATTTCAAGTGGGGAGATTAGCCCAGAACACAGGGACCACCTGGTCCACATAGGGTATGTGCTGGTGTCGGTGGTTTGGGAAGCCAGGCTCAGATGCACCTTCCTGATCATGGAGTTGAGAGGAATCCATGGCAGAGTTTAGGAACTGGAATGACTAGTCAGATGCTGTCAAGTAGCCCTGGAATGAGGGGACTTCGTGTCTAGGGGGCCGGGGGAAGGTGGGATATTTCCTTCACTTGGAAATACCTTTGTCATCTGTCCGCCGATCTGTCAGGAAGTCTGCGTTGGGAGCTTCTGGGGAGTCCTCCCCAAAGGGGACATCTGAGACTCTTCAGGGACATTTTCGGGATTGGGGTGAGGGAGGCGGAGCAGGAGTGGGTGGTGGGGTGTTTCACGACTCCGGAGGAGCTGAGCTGGTGCCTGGCTCTGACCAGCAGCCCTGCCGCAGGGGGACTCGGGTGGACCCCTGGCCTGTGAGAAGAATGGCGTGGCCTACCTGTATGGCGTCATCAGTTGGGGCGATGGCTGTGGGAGGCTTAATAAGCCTGGCGTCTACACCCGTGTGGCCAAGTACGTGGACTGGATCAAAGACCGGATATGGCCCCCTAAGCGGCCTGCGGATCCCTCCTGAGACAGCCCCCGCCCCTGGGTTGGTATCCCACCTCTGCGCTGTTCCCAGACTCCTAACAATAAATATGCTTCCAAGAACCAGGTGCATAGGGCCCACGCCTCTGCACCCCACTCCCCTCAGCCTTCCCCGGGGCAGCTCCCCATCTTCCCTTTCTCAGTGGAGAAAGGAGCCTGCAGCCCCAGAGGAGGGTCTGGCCCCAAGGCCCATGGGGTCAGGGCAGGGCACCTAGCGACCCTCTCCTAGCCTACCCACCTCGGGCCACCCCCAGGCAGCAGGGGCTGGAGCCCACACATGCTGGTTGCCCCAGGGCAGCGCACAGAACTTGAAGATTTAAGACAGGTAATTTGGAACTACCTACTGGCCCTCATTCTGCTTGGAGAAGGCGCCCTGACTGAGGCTGTCCCTTAGCGCTGTCTCCTAGGACGAAGGCCAGAGACCCCCCTCAAAGAAACCAGCAGGCCCGCAAGTCAGGGAGTGGAGGGCAGTGGGCCACTACTGGGCTGGAGCTCCTGGAGCCAGGAGGCTGCCGCCAGCGGACCAGCACACCTGGGGGAAGGAATCAGAGATGCCTGGAAGAGCCCCCATTCCAGGAAGAGGGAGCAGCAGCTGCAAAGGCCCTGAGGCAGTGGGGTGGGGCTTATCTGAATCAAAATAAGGAAGTGAGGCTAGAGACCC
The DNA here is from genome assembly GCA_004024625.1 of Mellivora capensis. Taxonomy (NCBI): domain Eukaryota; kingdom Metazoa; phylum Chordata; class Mammalia; order Carnivora; family Mustelidae; genus Mellivora; species Mellivora capensis. The sequence goes on along the minus strand of PISX010007000.1, from coordinate 17,715 downwards.
TAGAAGGCTGGGATGGGTGGTTACTTCGGGTTGCAGTGGGGTACTGGGTTTGCCCCAGGGGTCCCTGATGGGGCTTCAGCAGGGTGGACAGGGGATGGCCTGGGAGTGTGGGGGTGGGCAGAGCTGTGCTGTAGACAGCCCCCGCCCCCAGTGCCCAGCAGCAGTGCCTCGGGGGCTGGGAGCCCTGGTCTCAGGGAGAGGGCCGAGATGGCCCCACATTCGGTCTTCCAGGCCCACACCCACCCATCCCGCTCTGGGAGGGGGACCCTCCTCCCAGAGCTGCCCAGAGGATGGGGGTCCTCGGCGCAGTCCCCACACACCTTTCTGGCTCCTCCACCCCAAAACCACCTCCTCTCCTGTCACCTTTACAGCCTCCACCTTAGACCAAGTCTTCCTGCCTCTGTCTGAGGTGACAGACCAGGACTTTCTCTAGGTCACTGCCCCCCCCCCGCCACTTTGGAGCCTCCCCCAATCCCTGAGGCATACCCTACCTACCTCCAGCCTGCTTCTGCCCCGCACTGCCCCCCTACTCTGTGCTCTGGCCTCCCTCTGCCCATGCTCCTGCTGTTCCCATGCTTCTAGAATGTTCTCTCTCATACTGCCTTCCCCACTTCACGCAGCAGAGCTCAGGCCACTCCTGGACGCCATCCCGCGAGGCCAGTCCAGTGAGGCCCTCTCCCAGCTGTTCTCCCCATTGGCACAGAGGTCATGGGCTTTGCCCGCTTTGGCTCTCTGGGCCGCACCCCGAAACCAGACTGATGCAGTGGGAATGAGGGCAGCTTTGCCTTCCTCCTGCGATGGGGAGTCCAGCGCTCAGCCACTCGCTGACCCGGATTCCCTGGCTGCATCTGTTCCCCGAATCAAGAGAGGAAGAGCAAACCGGAACTGCCTTCTCTGGGGGTTCCTGCATGAAGTTCTTGGGGGGAGGGTCCCCCACTCAGAGGACAGAGCCTGGTCCCCAGGCAGGTGTGCAGGGCCCCTCTCCGCATGGTGGGACTCGGAGTCCTAGGGCTGCCTGAAACGCTCTGCTGGAGCCCCACCATGTGGGTCCCACCCAGGCCACTGAGGCCGGTGCTCTGGCTACAAGAGCACTGGGAACGTGGGGCCTCCAGTGGCTTGGGTTGGCTCTGCACACCCCCTATCGCCCCCTGACTCTTCTCTCCATGGGTGTTGAGTGTGGGTCTGTGAGTGTGGGAGTTGAGTGGCGACTCCCGACGAGAGACGGTCTGTTGTGTAGCACCGAGCCGGCGGGCCTGCAGTGGGCCGCGTGGAGTCCATGTGCGCCTGGCTTCTTCCAGCCGCCCTCCAGGTCGCTGTCCGTTCTCTGCCTTCTGCGCCCAGAGCTCTGGTGCCCCAGGAGGCTGATCTCCACTGACGGCATGGCTCTCGGGCCCGCTGGGTTTTTGAGGACCCTGGGGAGACCCCCAGCAGGTCAGAGGAGGGAGGAGAGTGACACTGGGATATTGATTTCTCTGGCTCCCCCGTTCGGGGTCACCTCCATGTTACAGGGTGAACCGTGTCTTCCTAAAATTCAAATGTTGAAGTCCCAGCCCCAGGACTTCAGAATGGGATCTTATCTGGAGGGAGGGTCGTTACAGAAGTGATCAAGTCCCCATGAAGCCGAGAGCGGGGGCCGGGACCCAAGAGGACTGCATCCCTAGAAGGAGGGGAAATGTGGACACAGTCAGGTACACAGAAGTGCCACAGGGGACAATGGCCATCTGCAAGTCAGGGGCCCTCTGTTTCGTGGTCCAAGGACCTCCCCCTCGTGCCTATAGGTGGTATCCACTCCTCCTGTCTACCCCCCACCCCCACTCACCCCTGGTGACTCCCTTCCAAGACCACCGGTCTGAATTGTCCTGATAGTGCGTGGCCTGGTGGGCCCCAGGGTGACCCCCACCATCTGAACTTTTTACAAGCTTTTTACCATCTGCTTGTGTTTTGTTTAGGATTTGACATCAGGCTTGTGAGTGAGATTGGCCTTCCTTGTCATCTTCAAACGACTCACAGGATCAGTTTGAGAGTGTGCCTTCTTTATTATTCCCCGAGGACTCTGGATAAGGCTGGAATGATCTCTCTCTGAAAGTTGCGGGACTCCTCTATGAAATGCCCCGTATTTCCTTTGCAGGATGACATTTTTCTATGGTTCATTATGTTAATCATTACCAGCCTCAGGGAAAATCCCGTTTCTTCTTGAGCCAGTCACAGAGTTTGCACTTTTATGAATTGACTGTCCGAACTTCGGCAGTGGGCCACAGAGCTGTTGGCATTCCCCCATCCCTGAATCTCAGACGTGCCCGCGTCCTTCCTTTCTGTCGGCTGCTGGAAGGTTCTCCATGGCCGCCGGGCCTGCTGCTGAACATCTGCTTTACTCCAGTGGGTCTTTCGTAAATACCTTTTCTCCTCTGGCAGCTTTTCCCACCCCCTTCCCTGCGACGGCCGTGGGGTCCCCGTGATGGGTACCGACATGGGTTCCCTCCCTCCCCCGCCCTGCCTGCTGTCTGTGAGACTTCTGGCTGGTTCTTCTGGGCTGGGCTGGCTCCTTCCCTTCCTTAGCTGGAGGCATCAGTGGGTCTTGGGCTGTCCCACTCCTGGGGGCCAACGGGCTCTTGGCTGGGGCCATGTGGGGTCCCCGTGATGGGTACCGACGTGGGTTCCCTCCCTCCCCCACCCTGCCTGCTGTCTGTGAGACTTCTGGCTGGTTCTTCTGGGCTGGGCTGGCTCCTTCCCTTCCTTAGCTGGAGGCATCAGTGGGTCTTGGGCTGTCCCACTCCTGGGGGCCAATGGGCTCTTGGCTGGGGCCATGTGGGGACAAGGCCACGTGTGGCTTCTCACCCAGCGGGTTAGCCTAGGCTTGTTCATGTGAGGGGTTCCCAAACAGAATGTCTGCGAGCATTCCCACTGTGCCTCCTTTGTCAAAGCCAGCAGCTGGCTGGTGGAGAGGCAGACTAGGTCTCCGTGGGACGGGGTATATGGCCTCATTTCCAGGGGTGAGGCTATGGGGGCATTATTGCCACCATCTTTTCAAGGGATCACCCCCATTCTTTGTTGGCTTGGGCTGCCCCGCTGGGAGGAGACAACAGAAATTTATTTTCTCACCATTCTGGAGGCTGAAGTCCAAGATCAAGATTCAGCAGCACTGGTTTCTGGTGAGGCCTCCCTCCCAGACCGCAGAGCGCTGCCTTCGCGCTGTGTCCTCACAGACTCCTGTGTACATGTGCCCCGAGAGGAGAGAGATGGCTTTGTGTTCCCCTCTACTGGTGAGGCTGAGGTCCTGTGGGATTGGGACGCCCCCTCTTGACCTCACTTAGCCTGACTTGCCTCCTTAGAGACCCTATCTCCAAATACAGCCACGTGGAAAGGTGGAGGCTTCAACCCATGGGTCTGGGGGACACGACTTAGCCCATGGGATGTATGTGGGGGCTGGGCCTGGGAGTGCTGCTCATACCCTCTGCCCGCGCCCCTGGCCAGACCTCCTCCCTGCAGTCCCCCCCCAATCGGGGGGTGCCGTGAAATGTGAGTGAGCAAGGAGGGTGGGGGGGACACGGGGCAGGTGCTATGTGTTTGTCCCCAGCCACATTGAGCTCCTGGAGACCCAAGATGAGACGCCGGGCCTGGTCCTGACAATCCCTGTGTTTGTGACCCAGGGCCATTTTCAGGGACACTTACATGCACAGTCGCACATGGGGGCCCATCATCATAATGAGGCCAGAAGAGGAAACTGAGACCAGAATGTCACATGATAGTTTAGGTTCACCAGGTGGTGAGTGGAGGGGTGGCAGGTGGCAGGGGGCAGGGGGGTCCTCAAGTGGCAGGCGCTGTGGCTGCACAGACAGTGATGGGATGACGGTGCCCCGTGGCCACAGACTCTGGTAGCAGCGGTGGCATCCCAGGCCACGATGTCCGGCAGCGGGGCCCCAGGCTGTGTGGTCCGCCCGCGGTGCAGCTGTCGTTCATGGCTGTGGGCTGCTGGGTGGGCGCCAGCCGTGTCCCGTGGCTGCCAAGCCCAGCTGTGTGGCGGTGTGGGGCTGGGGTGGCATCCGGTCTCGGGAACAGGGCTGTGCATCCCTACTGTCCAGCCTCCCAAAACTCCCGCGGACTCTGCGGCCTCTCCTGGGTTCGACTGGAGGCCTGACGAGCTTCCAGCAAATTCCTTCCTCCCTCCATGGCCAGAGTCCTCTTCTGCCACTTGCAACCAGCAGCTCTGGCCATAACCACTGGGGCAATGGTCCCTGTGCCCCTGGGGGGCTGGAACAGAACACCGGAGGCTGGAAGCAGACATTTGTTTCTCACAGTCCTGGAGGCCAGAACTCTGAGATCTGGGTGCGGGCATGCTGGCTTCCTGAGTGTGGACAGGTGCCTCCCAGGGTCAGGGGTGGGGGCGGGGGGCGGCATTCACGTGGCTGAGAGAGCGCGTCTCTTTGTGTCACTTCTTACAAGGACACTGTAAGGGCATGACACACCTTCCTCAGCTCACAATGAGCTTACATTGAAAATATCATGAGTCCAAAATATGCATGGAACGCACTTAAGCGACCAAACACGTAGCTCAGCGGGACTGGGTGGCCACATGCTTGGGTCACCCACGTTAGCCTGCAGGTGGGCAGGACTGCCCGGCACAAGGCCTGTTCTAGAACACAGTGTTGGCCGTCTCCTGGGTCTCCCTGGAAAAGACCCGCAGTGGGAATCTACAGGACGGTTTCTACTGGGTGGGCATGGTTTCCCCACCATCCTAAGGTTGAAAAATCCTCAATGGAACAGTCTGTCACCGGGTCCCCTGGGCTCTGCTCTCCTGACCTAATCACGTCCCAAAGGCCCCACCTCCCAGCTCCGTACCTCTGGGGGTTGGTCTCAACACATGAATCTGGGGTCCACAGTGGGAGCTGAGGGGCAGAGAGGCCCAAGGTCCGGGGGGAGGAGGCTCTCCCACTATTTAGCAGCCCGGTGGAGGGAGGGGACACGCCTCGGCTGCATTTTCTGGGGCCAGCGGGGGAGCAGGTGCAGCTGCCGGGCGTGGCAGGACCTGGGTCAGGGCCAGCTGGGGAATGCAGCAGGGGCGGCCCCTCCCTGCAGGGACATCCGAGTGCCAGGCGCCCAGGCGCAGCGGATGTGTCTCTGGCCCCAGCCCCCAGCCGCCATCCGGCTCCAGGCCGGCTGTCCTGCACCAGCCCCTGGGGGCCTGAGCTGCATGGGGGTATGAATGGGGCTCTGTGGCTGGGCAACTGCTCTGCCAAAGGCAGCACAGGTGATGTGGGGATGGGGGAGGTGGTGGCAGTGGGAGAAACAGAGTTCTTTCTAGGCTTGGCAAAACCCTGGATCGGAGTCCAGCCTGTGGCCCACCAGGGACCCACATTGTCAGGTCCCCAGGGACCATTGGGGAGAGGGTGTGCCCTGAGGGGGTGAACCGTCTTTCTGCACCTGCACGCAGCAGGATGGCTGCTCCTTGGGGACCCCAAACCCCCTGCCCTCCCCCCTGCCTGCTGCTCTGAGTATTACACCTGAAGGGCCTGGACAGGGTAAAGATACATTCAAGCCCCACACACGCCAGCCTTCCTGCCGTGCCTGTGCTGAGTTCCTGGAACAGCATTTACTCCTTCCCTCTTCTCCCTGCTGGATCATAAGCCCCTCAAGGTTGGGAACAGGAAGGAGGGCACACTACGTTTCTAGGGTACTGCCCCCCAGCTCTGCTCGTGCCCCCTTGTTGGATACTCCTGAAGCCGTGGGTGTTGGAAGCCATCTTGGAAACGGGGGTAGAGGTCCAAGGGGTACACCTACCAGAGCCCCCAGACCACCTGGGCTCTGGAAGTACCAGGAGCAGCCGGATTCGATCTATAGGATCTGGGAGGGAAAATCCAGACACTCAGAGCCCCCCACCTCCTGCTGTGAAGGGGGCTCCCAGTGGGCTTTCCAAAGAGCCTCACAGCACTGCTCCAGTGGGGGTGGCTCTTAGCTGGTGTCAGTGTCAGGGAGACCAGACACACTGACCTGGGATGGGGAGAGGGTGGTCCTGGTCCCATCCACTGGCCCACAGCAACCTGCACTGGGATCCATGCTGCCAGGGGACACGAACGGACTCCCTCCCCACTACTCTGCAGAGGAGGCGGCTGGTGGGCTGGTGTGTGTGTGTGTGTGGGGGGGGGGTGGTGAGGCAGCAACCTGGCCAGGGTTCTCCAGGGTCAGGGGGTGGTCGGGGTGTCTGGGGACAGCCCTGGGATGGGGGGAGGAGCAGGGGCCCCGAGGGTGAAGCCATTGGTTGAAGACACACTTGGAACGAATCTCCGGGTGGTCAGGGTGTTTTCTTTGCTTTGGGATGAGACCCCCCCCATCCCCCGGGCGCCCCTCGGAGCCCCAGGCGGCGGGTGCAGGTGGCCCCAGGTGCCCCGCCCGCGCCCCGCCCCCGGCGGCCCGCCCACCGCCCGCGGCGCAGCGCCCTCCCCGAGCTATTTTGAAAGTGACCCTGGGCTGCGCGGCCGCGGGGCGGCGGGGAGAGGCGCGGCAGGCGCGACGGGAACCATGACAGAAGATGACCGAGGCGGCGCTGGTGGAGGGCCAGGTCAAGCTGCGGGACGGCAAGAAGGTCGGGGCGCGCGGCGGGCGCGGGGCGGGCGCGGGGCGCGGCGGCCGCTTACGCTCCCTCTGTCCCCGCAGTGGAAGACTAGGTGGCTGGTGCTGCGCAAGCCGTCGCCCGTGGCAGGTGAGCGGGCGCGGGGCGCGGGGCGCGGGGCGCAGGCTGGCGGCGGGCGGCGGGCGGCAGGCACCCCGGCCTCCGGAGCCTAGCCCGCCCGGAGCGCGGCCAGCTCGCCCGAAATAGCCGGCGGTGCCGGCCGGGCGGTAACCGGAGAGCGGAGCGCGCCGCCTTGGGGCCTGCTCCTGCCGGGACCCTCCTGTACCCCAGCTTCCCGGGTGGGCCGTCCGGGGCCGGGGCTGGGCGGTGGGGTCCCGCGGGGCAAGGGGGGCGAGCCGCAGGGGTCAGGAGCGCCAGGGGAGGGGGTGCTCTCCCCTCCCCCTGCGGGCGGGAGGAGCACCCCTGGGGAGGCGCCACCCCTGTGCGCCTGGGGGGATTGAGTGGTGCCCCTGGTGAGAGCAGAGGCTGGGCCCCCAGGTAAGAACAGGGGTGCTTCCACTGGGGAGAAGAGGCAAGACTAGGTTGTTGGGGGTTGGGGGAGTGACTGGGACTACCCAGCCCCCCTCAGTTGGGTCAGCACCCCCAAAGTGGGAGGAGGCCAGCCGCAAGCCCTGACGGGAACATGTGGCCTCAGTGAGCCATCCTCCTGCATTGGGGGGCTCGGAGCTCCCGGCTGGCAGCTGTTTCGGGAGACAGGTGTCCTGGCATCGGCCCAGCACCCCTGGGTCTGTGTGGGGTGCTGGGCGTGTGAGTGCATACTGCCTCACACGTGTGGGGCTGCCAGAATGCCTTCCGGGGCGCCCAGGGTGCCTGTCATTTCCCAGGAAGGGTTGGGTGGGGGGTGCCCTCCCTGCTCTCTCTCCCAGGTTTCCTCGTTCCCTGGGCCGCGCCTGCTCACGGTCGCCATCCAAGGGCCTACTTTTGGCCGGGGACACACTTGGTGCATTCCCAGGCCTCAGCTTCCCCTTCCAAGGGGGCCCTGTCTCCCCGGATGGCTCGCTCAGCCACCCAGTTCTTCCTGTCCAGACCCTGTGCCCAGTGCCCCCAGGGGCCCGTATCCAGAGTCAGGGCTGACTGACAAGGTGTGGGGCCTGGGGAGACTGAGTGGGCCCTGGAAGGCGGGATTGCAGAGGCCTGGTCAGACCGAGGGCAGGGGGCAGCGGCACAGCCCCCAGTACCACTGAGGAGCCTTGGGCCAGCTGTGGCTGGAGGCAGGGGCTGGCTGCAGGTTTGGGGGTGGGATGGACTGAAGAGTAGCCCCAGAGTTGGTCTTTGTCCCCCCTACAGCCCCGGGGGGTGGATTTTCTCTCAGTATCAGAGAGAGCTACCTGACCGGTGAGCTCCCTGCTGGACCCCGGGAGCACCTGCTGGCAGAGGGAGGGCCTTTCTGCACTGTGGGGAGTTTGCAGGGGTCCCCGGGATCCAGAATCTGGATCTCTAGGCCTCGGTGGTCATGGAGCCTTTCCTGAGCCTCCCTGTGTGTGCAGGAGCAATAGGAAAGGCAGGCTCCGTGCAGAGAGCACTGTAGGAGTAGGGACCTGGGGAGAAGCCCCCAGCAGAGGAACCAGGACTAGGTTTGAGGGGGTTTGTTGCAAGAGCGAGGGCAGAGCACTCCAGGCAGGGCCTTGGATGAGAACCTGGAAGGTGGAAGGGATGGTGACCAATGTGAGGTAGGCTCCTGCCCCTCTGAGCCCACCTACCATCTCTCGTCCCTAGACCCAGAGTCTCGCCCCGCACCCCCCACCCCCAGTCCCAGGGCACAAGGACCCGCCTCGCCATTCTTAGGCAGCCTGGTGGGGGCTATGAGCCTAGCTGGTCTCCAACACCAGGGGTCGTGCAGACACCCGGGAGTGGGGCCTTGGCACGGGCCCCATGCAGCTGGCAGCCTCTCTAAGGGGGGCGTATTCCAAGAGAGCCAGGGGAGAGGCTGTGTCCCATCAGAATGGGCATGACGTCCCAGTCCCAGGCTGGGCAGGGAGCCAGAGGATGGAGTGTGAGCAGTGGCCAGCCTTTCCATCCTCGTGGAGACCTCGAGGACGTGCAGGGGTCGGGGCTGGGGGTTAGTGCCCCCAGGCTCAGATCTCGGTGTTGCCCACATGCACTGTGTGACCCACACCGGTCCCGGTCAGGGTCGTGCCATGGCACCCGCTGAGGGTGGATGGCAGCCTAGCGGGCAGAGGGCTGAGCCCCCATGGCCTGTATGACCCCACTGATGCCTGTGCTCTCGGGGTGGCCTGTCCTCGTGAGCCGCACAGCCCTGCACACCTTCCCCGTGAACAGTGTGAACATGTTTCCTTCCCGAGTCAGATCCTGAACAGGGCTGGGCTGGTGCTGTGTCCCGCCTCCTGGCTTCAGCCTGGTTAGTAGCCCCCGTCCCCAGCTGCTGCCTTCAGGCTGCCCCTACCCAGCAGAGTCCCTTTGGGCTCTAGCGGCTCAGCCAAAGGCACTGTGCCAAGGTCACTGACAGGAAGACTGACTCCAGCCGCTGCTGTTCCTGCTGCGTCTCTCCACGTGGGTGTGGATCTCTGTCTCCATCCTGCCCCTGCCTCTCCCCAGGCCCGAGGCCGGAGATGTGCCTCTCCCCAGCCTGCCCTGCCCCCGGCTTTCAGCCCCTGGCTGCTAGCGGCTTTGAGGGCTCATGACCCCATGGTTATTTTTACATCTGCACACTCCCGTGTCCAGCCGCCTGCGTTTGTGCGCGGTGTCCGATGGGCCTCTGCGCTCATGTGTACTGGAGGGCCCGGCATAAGCCCTGCCCCATAGCCCCCTCCCCACATGCCCCTGCCCACCCCCTCCAGAATCTGGGTCTCTAGACCTCAGTGGTCATGGAGCCATTCCTGAGCCTTCCCGTGTGTGCAGGAGCAGTAGGAAAGGGAGGCCCCGTGTGGAGAGCACCATAGGAATAGGAACCTGGCAGGGAGCCCCCGGCAGAAGAACCAGGACTAGGTTCCTCTAGGAACCTAGGTCTCCGCCCCCCCCCCACCCACGCCCCTGTGTTGCCAGCACTTTCTTCCCTCTGCCACATCTGTCCTGCTGGGAAGTCTTCCCCGCCCCCACCCCACCCCCAGCCCCGCTGTCACCATGGTTACCACAGGGCCTGGCCCAGCCTAGAACACCTCTTGCCTGACCAGCCTCTGCTCCACCCCAGGCTCACCAGGCCCCTGACCTGGCACTGCATGCCACTCTTCCCCCTCATCTCCTGCTTCTCCGCAAGCCCTTTGGGTTCCTGCCCCTGAGCCTTCACTCTGGCTGTTCCCTCCAGCACAGCACTGATCCCGGTGGGGCTGAGTGCTGGCTTCTGGCGTGTTTTCGCGTTATGTCCTCTGGGAGGGTCTCAGTCCTGCACTCAGGCCCCCACAGCCCCTGTCATCTCTTTGACCATCTCCCTTCCTGGGTGTCAGCTCTGGGGGGCCTGGGCTGCCCCGCAGGTCCCCTAGCTGCTCACGAGGGTGATGATGGGGCAAGAGGCTTCAGAGCAGGAGGTGTGGGGGCTCTGAGGGATCCTAGCAGGGGGTCTTCGTGGGAGCCCGTTGGACCACCCTTGCTCACAGCAGGGCACAGTTGCTGCAGGGCAGGGTGGGCTCAAGGGGGATCCTGGCACAAGGCTCCCTGCTGGGGGGCTCTGTACCTGCTGGTGGAGGGCATTTGATAGGGGTTAGGGCTGTGTTAGCACCTGGCCTGGGCAGAGCAATGTCCATTCCTCAGATGGAAAACAGGCTGAGCCTGAGTCTGTGGTCGTGGACATGACTGGGACAGGGTCAGCCAGTCTCCCACCATGGCACCCGTGCCCTTGGAGGGGCTCAGCAGCCACGGCAGTGGGGTGGGGTGTGTGTGTGTGTGTGTGTGCAGATACGTGGGTAAGCACACGTGTGTGTATGTTTGCTGGTGTGTGTGTGTGTGTGTGTGCGTGTGTCTGCCTGCGTGTGTACCTGTCAGTCGTCGCTGCTTTGGTTTACCTCATTGTCACCATGAGCCCCTCTTTCCCCTGCCCTGGGCCTCCAGCTGCCCGGGCTCAGACCATCTGCAGGCCCCGTGGATGGCCCCGCGTCCTGTCTCTGGGGCCACGGTGCAGCCTGGCTGACCCCTGGTGCCCTCCGGCCGTGAGCTGGGCCCACATGGCCACATGGATGGGAGCCCAATGGGGGCCATTGGAGCGGGGGGTCCGGTGCCCTTCCTGAGCTGCTGGCCGGGAGCCCTCACCAAGTCACCGGTCTTGTTGGGCTTCCCGGGAGAGGCTAGGCCGTAGGGTGCCCGGTGGAGCTGTCCCTCTGGGGCAGGCTTTGGCATGCTGGCCTGTGTGTGTGCAGGGGTACTGTGGCCCGGGACGGGTGGATGCGGTCTCTCCTGGGTGGGCCCTGCTCTGTCTCGGGGGGACCTGAGCACTCACATCCTTCCAGTGCCTGTTGGTGAAGCCGCTTGGTGGTGAAGAGCGCTCCCAGGGAAGGGGTTTTAAACATATGATCCATTTATTGCCCCAGGGGACATGGAGGGGAGGAGGCCGGAGCAGCTGCAGTCCCAGGGCCCCCCTGGGGCCCCACACTTGCTGTGTCCAACCTGGCCCCCTCCCTACCACCCCTTTCCTACCCGTGCTGTTGGGACTTGGGGGCTCTTAGCGCGAGGCGGATGCCAGCTACTTTAGCCAAAACCAGGCGGTGACCTGGGTCAGCTTCCCCGCCGCCCCACACCCCCCCACTCTGGGCAGAAGGTGGAAGAGCAACATAGCTGCCTCCTTTAGCCTGTTTGTGAGCAGTGCTTGGAAGATGTGCTAGTGTCCTGGGGCTGCAGACACATGCAGAGATCTGACAGATGGAACAGGCACATGAGGAGGGCCTCAGGGACCGATGCCGGCTCTCACCACATGAGAGCACTGTGGCGGCGGTGGCAGACTCCGCTCTAGGCTGGGACTCGGCAAAGTACCATCCTGAGCCAATTCTGGCCCTCTGCTTGTTTCTGCAATACAGTTTTATTGGAGCATAGCCGTTCACTCACACGTTACTCTGGCTGCTTTCACAGTTAGGTCTCTGGGCCAGACGCTGCATGGCCCGTGAGGCCAGAAGCAGTTCCTGTCTGGCTCTTTACAGAAAGCTGCATTGACCCTGCTTGTGGCTCTATTCCTGGGAGCATGAATCCTAGAACAAAGGAGGTGACAGTCTCACTCATCTGTCAGATGGTTCCATGCCCTCCCTGTGCTTGAGCAACGGAGGGCCTGTCAGCAAGAACCCACCTTCAGGGCTGCTGGGGACAGCAGATAGACAAGGCACCGACTTCTACACAGACAACCCGCTGTGCCGGATCCCGGAGCCTGCTGGGGGGAGAGGAGTGGCAAGGGCAGTCACCATGTCCCAGCGTGCGCGGGCGGCCTTGTCTGGTGCTCCCTTCTGAGGCTGGTCGTCCTGTAGCCCATGGAGGCTCCCTGTCCTGTAGGGGGGCCCTTCTCGCGGCTCTCTCAGTGCCCAGACCTCTGGTGACACAGGTCGGGGACATCTCCATCACGGAACCAGAGCCAGGGGGGCAGGCCCAGCTGCGGAGTGTTCCAGGCCAACCTCTGCCTGTGGGGCCCGTGTGCTGTGTGGGATGTTGCCCTGGAGCCGCTGGGTGGCTTGCTAGGGGCCATACCTCGAGCCTGGGACTCTCCCCCTGCAGGGGGCACAGGTGTGTGCGGGGGCGGGGTGGTGCTTAGGGGTGGTGCTGCTGAAGGCCTGTGCTCCCACAGACTGCCTGCTGATGCTGGTCTACAAGGACAAGGCAGAGCGAGCCAAGGGCCTCCGGGAGCGCAGCAGCCTGACGCTGGAGGACATCTGCGGGCTGGAACCCGGCCTGCCCTACGAGGGCCTGGCCCACACGCTGGCCATCCTCTGCCTGTCCCAGGCTGTCATGCTGGGCTTCGAGAGCCGCGAGGCCATGTGCGCCTGGGATGCCCGCATCCGCTATGCGCTGGGCGAGGGTGAGTGGGGCCGGGGCGACGCACACGGGACGAGGACAGGGACCCTCACGCACAGACTGCCAGAGCCATGACGTGTGTGCCGAGTGCCTCCCCTGCTAGGGTTTGTGTCTTGGGCTCATGGTCTGGGAGGGGATTTGGGGAGTAGCGGGGGCCGCAGGGCTGTCCAAGCTCCCTGACTCGATCCTGTTTGTTAGAACACGGCCCTTCCCCCGAGGGGCCTCTGTCCCAGCACAGTGACCGTCCTATTGCTCCCCTTGGCTGCCCACCCTTTGTCCCCCGAGCCTGGAGCCAGCGTTCCAGGGGGAGCGAGGCCACAGAGACCCTGTCCCACTGCATTGCCCACCAGGGGTGTGGTGCCTTCTGCACCTGAACTGGGAAGGCGAGGAGGGCTGGTGCAGGGGTGGCGGGCTGGGCGCAGAGGTGGGGGGCCCCCGGTGAGCTGGGGGAGGAGGAGGGCCTCATGTCAGACGCCAAGGAACACAGGCGTCAAGATCAATGATGCTTTAGGGGCGCCTGGATGGCTCAGTGGGTTACAGCTGCTGCCTTCGGCTCAGGTCATGATCTCAGGGTCCTGGGATCGAGCCCCGCATCAGGCTCCTTGCTTGGTGGGGAGCCTGCTTCTCTCTCTGCCTCTGCCTGCCTCTCTGCCTGCTTATGATCTCTGTCAAATAAATAAATTAAAAAAAAATAAAATCTTTAAAGATCAACAACGCTTTAACACGGTCTTTAAAACCCTCAGGATCAACGCACAGAGCCCATGATGAGCAGAACACCAACATTGACCCTGCCCCGAGCCTGCCCTGCCTTCCCCTGCCCTCCCGACCCACCCCTGCAACCCTGACCAGCCTTGTCTTTATTTAGCCATTTAATACCCCGTTCATCACAGACTTGTGCATTAATTTTTATTTAACAGAAAATCATTATAATATCTCTGGCCTCGGCTGCTACGTGTTTGGAGCCTGAGCCAGGGGCTGCCCGGGGCTTGCTGGGGTCGAGTCGGCCTTGTTAGGACAGGGAGGGTGGCGTCTGGACCAGGATCGCGTCTGGTGCTGGGCATGGGGGCGGGAGGGTGCTGGCCGGGCTGGGGTGAGGGGCAGCCAGGCCTCTGCTCGCGGTGACGCCCTCTTGATCCTCCCCTGCCTCCAGTACACAGGTTTCATGTGGCGGTGGCGCCGGGCACCAAGCTGGAGAGCGGCCCCGCCACCCTTCACCTCTGCAATGATGTCCTTGTGGTGGCCAGGGACATCCCCCCAGCGGTCATGGGCCAATGGAAGCTGTCTGACCTCCGGCGCTACGGGGCCGTGCCCAACGGGTTCATCTTTGAAGGCGGGACCAGGTGTGGGTACTGTAAGTACGGGGGGCCCTGAAACCTGTGGCCTGGAGCCATGTGCCTCCCTCAGACACCTCCCCCCCCCCCCCCGCCCTGCCGCCATGCACATCTTGCTGGCATCTTGGGGACATGGCAGGCGAGGGTTCTGTGTCTCCAGACCTGGGGCTCAGCCAAGGCCAGATCCTGGCGGCCCCTGTCGGCCCTGGTTGCTGAGGGTGGGAGAAGGGGCGCCCAGCTCCCTGGAGCCAGGCTGGCCCGTCACAATGCCTGGCCCTGGATCTGGTCATGGAGCCCCGGGGCATTTATGTTCAGACTTAATGAAAAAGAGAAAAAGGGGAAAAGAATGAGCATGTCCATTGAGGACATGCCGAAAACACATTTGTGGAGTGAGGATTCCTCGTGGCCACACCAGCTCCCGTGGTCCTTGAGCCCCAACAGCAGGGGGACGGGGGAGGACAGGTGCCTGGAGGTGCAGGTGAGGCTGAGGGCCAGGCCCCCCACGCTGGGGGCTGCGGTGGTGCCCCAGTGAGGAGTGTGTTCCCGAAGTGTGCCTGTGGGTGGGAGCGGGCCGGAGCAGGCTGGAGTAGCAGAGCCCGGTCCTTCTCCCACGGGGAGCTCGGCCCCTGTGGGGACACCCACTGCTCGCCAAGTATGGCCGTGTGCATGGCATTGGGGGCAGGAGCTCCCTGTCCTCTTGCTGGAGGAGCCCGGGCCCACCAGTGCTGGCTGCCCAGGGCAGGTGGTGCAGCCCGGTGGCCCTCCAGTGACCTGTCCCATGCCCGGGACAACCTCAGCTGGGGTATTGGGTTGGAGGGGTTTGGGTGGGAGCTATACACCCCTATCTCAGTTTGGCCTGGGACCCCTGCCAGAGGGGGATCACAGCCCCCTCCCTTGTGTGAGGGGGCCCTGGAGGCTTTGAGAGGCAGGCCATCTCTCCCCACCTGTGCCCCCTCCATCTAGGGGCACTGATCCCTCCCCCCCCCACCACCCACTGACAGTGTCCCCGTGGCGGGAGGCCTATCTCAGGTGGGTCCACAGAGCTCTGGGACTTTGGTCCTGCCCAGATCGCCCCAGCAGAGGGACCATGCTAGAGGACGTGTTGTTCGTGCTGGCTGGCTGGGCCCCTCTAGCAAAGAGTGGGCAGGGTGGGACAGGCAGACGGGGACCGCGCGTGCCAGTGGGTCCTGCCATGGGAGCCAGCCCTGGGGGGAGCCTGTGGGGCCCTGCCTCTAAGGACCTAAGTCATATGCAGGTGAGGCTCCCGCTCTAGGCAGTGAGACATCTGAATTTTTTGGTGGGTTGGGTCCTGGGTTTGAGGGAGGGGAAATGTCTGACGATGCAAAGGCAGGCCGTGGGGTAGCGAGCTGCAGGGGGTTTGTGGGGTGGTGGTCTCCAGCTGTGGGGTGGGCGAACCAGGCCCCAGGGTTTCTGAGTTCTGAGCACAGCTGCCCCAGGGGGATATGCGGTGAGACACCAGCCAGAGCCCCCCTCCCGCCAGATGTGCCCTCAGGGCCCCAAGTTCTGGTATCTTTGGTGGGGTCAGCACTCTGGGGTCCAGAGCAGAGGAGGAGAAGGGCACCCAGCCATGTGGGTGGTTGGAGCTGGGCCACTGGGCAGTGGGTCTGGGGCAGCCCTCCCCCGCACCAGATCCCGTCCACATGGGGGCCCTGGAGGAGGGAGAGTGGGGTGTGGACCGCCCGGGGGCAGTGCCGACGTGTGCGCCCAGGGAGGCCAGTCAGGGGACCCCTTGCCCCGGAGACCTTCGTATTTGCTGGGAGTAATATAATAGGGCGTCAGATTGAAAATTCGGCCTCGGTGTCGGGGGGCACTCCCTGCCTGTGAACAACGGTGGGCATTGGGTGTGGCTGCTGCGAGGGCAGCCATGACCTCCGGGGCTGCTGGGAGCCCAGACGGAGCCCCCGTGGGGCCTTCCTGGGGCTGCTCCCAGGTGAACCGGGCCTGCAGGGCTGGAGGCAGGCACCCGGCACCCCAGCAGGACGCTGACCCCGGATTCGGTACCCCCTGCGTCTCCTAGCTCTCCGGGGGGGAAGCCGACCAAGAAGAACACCTCGGGGGTTGGTCCTGTGGGGCTCCGTTGTTCAGAGACAAGTTTGCCAGGGCTCTGCCTGCATATACTGGGTCAGAGACTGTCACGCAGGGCCGCCACGCCCCTGCCTGTGTGTTCAGACCGCCACCATCCAGGACCAAGGCCTTCTGGTCAGACTCTTGGGGCGGCTGTAGCCAGTGACCACAGACTGGGGCCTTAGAACAAGGAAAATGGATTCCTTCACAGTCACGTCCATAGTCAAGGTGTGGCCAGGGGCTGCCAAGAGGCTTCTCCTGCCTCTTCCAGCCCCTGGTGGACCCTGGCGGCCGTGGCCTTGCGGCCGCCCACTCCAGTCTCTCTGCTGTCACATAGCCATCTCCTGTGTCTTCTCTGTGGGACACAGTTGTGGGATTTAGGACCAGGCGATAACCCAGGATCACGTCTCATTTCAGTTGATTAAAGACCATTGTTTCAAGGAAGGTCACAGTCCCAGGTTTGGGGTGTGACCTGTCCTTTGGGGACCACACTGTTCAGCCCACAACATGGGTCACCTTGACTGTGAAGGTTTTAGAATTTGGATCCTGATGGGCCTGTGGCCCTGGGAGTGTTTGATCTGGAGGATAGAGAGCTGGGTTGGAATCGTTGGAAGGGCCTGGCCAGTCTGGGGCCTTAGAAATTAGTAGCCCCTCCCTCCCCCGCTACAGTCTCAGCCCTGCCCCTAGGCCCCCAGAACCACACCGTGTGGCGCTTGAGAACAGATAACTCTCCAGAGAGCAGGAAATGGTCCCCGGCCCCCTTTGCCCACCCCGAGTGTCAGAAGGCAGAGGGCTCGGGGCTCTGACGGGTGTGGGGGAGGTGTCAGGGTGGGGTATGACCAGGATTGTTTGGTGGAGGCCTCTCTGGGCGGGGCCAGGTATGTGGGGGCTCCATGTGGCTCTGAGTCCCTTCCGGGTGGGCATTTTCTCTGTGTGGCTTTCACGTGGACAGTGGCCTGTTCAGAGTCAGACAGGAGTGGGCTTGTTGGCCGGGAGTCCAGAGTCTCCCAGGGTGGCTTGATTCTCTGTCTCTGGGTTGGTGGCAGCCCAGTGTGTATGGCCAGGGCTTCGGGGCAGGAACAGAGGGTGTGACAAGGGGGGCCTGCCCAGAGCCCAGGGAAGGCAGGCCATGGGGAGGGTCATGCTAGCTGAGCCTAAAGGTGAATGGAATTTTCTCTGAGGAGGCCCAGAGGAGGTCTCTGTCCCTTGCATTGACGGGTTCTCCTGTCAAGGGCATTTCAAGGGCATTTCAAGGGCATTTCCACATCCACATAAGCCAGCTGTATTTACAAGTGATCAGGGTCCTTGGATGCTGAGGACGTCAGCAGGTGGCAGAAAGGTCCATGAGCCCGTGGTGTAGGTGCGTTGTGATTAGTCGCTCTCAGAAATGTGCCCCCGCCCCCAGCCCGGACATCCTGCATGGCGGACCCTCCCCCACTCACTGTGCCTGGCTCTTTGGGGTACTATCCATGGCTTCAGCCTCTTGGGGCACGGTGGGCATTTCTAAATGACCTCTTTTTTTTTTTTTTTTAAAAGAATGTATCTTTTAGGAGCATCTGGGTTAAAGCCTCTGCTTTCAGCTCAGGTCATGATCCCAGAGTTCTGGGATGGAGCCCGCATTGGGCTCTCTGCTCAATGGGGGGAGCCTGCTTCCTCTTCTCTCTTTGCCTGCCTCTCTGCCTACTTGTAATCTCTGTCAAATAAATAAATAAAATCTTAAAAAAAAAAAAAAAA
>PISX010006999.1:64775-92738 GCA_004024625.1 Mellivora capensis | reverse complement strand
CTCCATCAGAAAGGATGAATACCCGACTTTTGTAGCAACATGGACGGGACTGGAAGAGATTATGCTGAGTGAAATAAGTCAAGCAGAGAGAGTCAACTATCATATGGTTTCACTTATTTGCGGAGCATAACAAATAACACGGAGGACATGGGGAGATGGAGAGGAGAAGGGAGTTGAGGGAAATTGGGGGGGAGATGAATCATGAGAGACCATGGACTCTGGAAAATAACCAGAGGGTTTTGAAGGGGTGGGGTGTGGGAGGTTGGGGGAGCCTGGTGGTGGGTATTGTGGAGGGCACGCATTGCATGGAGCACTGGGTGTGGTGTAAAACTATGAATTCTGTTACGCTGAAAAGAAATAAAAATAATAAATATTTAAAACAACAAATAAAGTTATTATGGAATATATTGTATTAAATCTCTGGTTGTAATCATAAGTAGGTTAAAATACTAAAAGAACAAGAATCATGAGAACGAAGTAAAAAGAAAAAGTTGTATCTATGAAATATACAGCGTTTAGGGCAATACCGGGAGCTTAATATATTGTTTTTCCCTGATGTTGGGGTTTTATAGTTTTATGGTGACCCTGTGATGGTTGTCCTCTTGTTCTTTTGGCTTGCCTTCTGGGAGAAGGGCCTGCTGCATTGTTTCTGCCAGTCTTGTTTGGGTTTCGTTGCTCTGCAGGTTATCAAGAGGCTAGGCTCTGTAGAAATCAGTTTTTCAGGATTTTGCTCTCTGGAGGTTTTTGCTCTTTAGTGGCTTTTTGCAGCATTTTAGAGAGTCTGAGCAAGGAATCTGTCTGGGCCCAGACCTCTGCCTCAGAGAGAAGCCCCAGACTGCTCTCCTCTAGGTGGTCCAGAACACACAGACTCCCCCTCTGCAAACTCTGCTGAACTGTGCAACTTCCCACGGGGGGTATGCAGCCAGAGCCACTGATCCAGTGGTCACCAGAGGCCCCCGCTTGTCTCTACAACCCCGTGCCACTAAAAACTTGAGCAACATTGGTCCAGGGAGCCAGCTTCCAGTGGCTGCCTCTGCCAGGACAGCTGTCTGGGGTCCAGGCCCATGCTAGGTATGCTCAGACCCCATGGTTGTGCAGGTCTCAGAAGACTAGGCAGAAGGATCCTAACCAGAGATCATGCCAGGTTCCCTCAGTCATGGTCTGGGAGTTCTCAGACCCCTGGGCTGGTTGTGGAAGGCTGCGGTCCTAGAGACCACTGGCTGGCACCCACACCAGGCTCTCTCAGGTGTGGGTGGGAGTGTGCCCAGCCCCATCTGTGGTGTAGGCAGCAGAAAGCTATCGGTTTAGGAACTGGAGGCTCTGCTGGACTCTCTCTGGCATGGGTGGTCACCGGCAGTGACCCTCCTGGGAATATGGGCTTAGGCCCCTGCCTGTGATGGCCCAATTCCGCCAGTTTCCCCTTAAGATCTTTTGCTCTTATTTAGTGCTTCTAACCAGACTCCAAGTTAACGCTTGTCCCCAATCACAGGGCACTTACATATTGGGGTATTACTTTCCAATGGGTCACTTCTGGTGGCTCCCTCCCCCTTCTGTTTATCCTTTAATATCAGTCCGAGTTTTCCCACTCTACTTTACCTCTCCACTGATGTCTCTGCTCCTGTAGAGATCCTGGAGGTTCTAATCTTACATCTCAGGATGATTTCATGGGTCTTCAGAGTGTTGTGGTATATATTTAGCTACCTTTAGGGTACTGCTTGAAACAGCACCTACTTCTCTGTCATCTTGCTCCTCCCACCTCCCTCTCTATTTTTATCTTATTTTATTTTTTCTTCATTTCCCCT
This sequence comes from Mellivora capensis, assembly GCA_004024625.1. Taxonomy (NCBI): domain Eukaryota; kingdom Metazoa; phylum Chordata; class Mammalia; order Carnivora; family Mustelidae; genus Mellivora; species Mellivora capensis. The sequence goes on along the minus strand of PISX010006999.1, from coordinate 90,936 downwards.
ATGTTTATCTGTTTTGATTCTTAAATTCTGCATGAGTGAAATCATATGGTTTTTTCTTTGTATGATTGACATACTCTGCATAGCATAATACCCTCTAGTTCCATCTGTGTTGTTTCAAATGGCAAGATTTCATTCTTTCTGATGACTCAGTAATATTTTATTAGATATGTATGTATGTATGTATGTATGTATATGTATACACACCACCTCTGTATGCATATACAGATATATACATACATATACATATATAAAAACATTACATCTATTTTTTATCCATTTATCTATCAATGGACATTTGGGTTTTTCCTATATTTTGGCTATTGTGGACATTGCTGTTATAAATTTTGGGGAGCAGCTGCCCCTTTGATTCACTATGATTGTATCCCTTGGATAAATGTTTAGTAGTACAATTGCTGGGTCATAAGGTAGTTTTATTTTTACCTTTTGGAGGATGCATCATAATGCTTTCCACAGTGGCTGCAACATTCTGCCTTCCCACTAACAGTGTAAGAGTGTTCCCCTTTCTCTGCATCCTCGCCAACATTTGTTGTTCCCTGAGCTGATATATTTTAGCCATTCTGATTGGTGTGAGGTAGTATCTCATTGTTGTTTTGATTTTTTTTCCCTGATGCCGAGAGAGATGATCAGCATTTTTTCATGTGTCCGTGGCCATTTGTATGAATTCATTAGAGAAATGTCTGTTCATGTCCTCTGCCCATTTCTTGACTGGATTTTTGTTTTTCTGGGTGATGAGTTTGATAAGTTCTTTATAGGTTTTGGATTCTAACCCTTTACCTGATAAGACATTTGAAAATGTTTTCCTCCCTCCTGTAGGTTGCCTTTTAGTTTGTTGACTGTTTCCTTTGCCATGCAAAAGATTTTTATCTTGATGAAGTCTCAATAGTTCATGTTTGCTTTTGTTTCCCTTGCCTTTGGAGATGTCTCTAGCAAGAAGTTTCAGTGTCAGAGGTCAAAGAGGTTGTTGCCTGCCTTCTCCTCTAGGATTTTGATGACTTCCTATCTCATATTTAGGCATATCATTCATTTTTAAATTATTTTTTGTATGGTGTAAGAAAGTGGTACAGTTTCATTCTTCTGCATATGGCTGTCCAATTTTTCAAGCAACATTTGTTGAAAAGACATTATTTTTCCATTGAATATTCTTTCCTTCTTTGTTGAAGATTAGTTGGCCATAGAGTTGAGGTTTCATTTCTGGGTTCTCTAGTTTGTCCATTGATCCACATATCTGTTTTTGCACTTTTAACATACTGTCTTGATGATTACAGCTTTATAAACAGCTTGAAGTCTGAAAATGTGATGTCACTAGCTTTGATTTTCTTTTTCAGCTTCCTCCTGACTATTCTCGGGTATTTTCTGGTTCCATACAAAACATAATTGTTTGTTCCAGCTATGTGAAAAATGCTGGTGGTATTCTGATAAGGATTATAATAAATGTGTAGAATGTTTTGGGAAGCATAGATGTTTTAACAATATCTGTTTTTCCAATCCATGAGCATGGGGTGTTTTTCCACTTATTTGTTTCTTTCTCAATTTCTTTCTTTATATAGTTTTTAGAGTACAGATACTTTACCTCTTTGGTTAGTTTTATTCCTAAGTATCTCATGGTTTTTTGTGCAATTGTAAATGGGATGTAATCCTTGATTTCTCTTTCTTCTGATTCATTATTAGTGTGAAATGTAACTGATTTCTATGTATTGCTTTTATATCCTGTGATTTTGCTGAATTCCAGTATCAGTTCTAGCAATTTTTTATTCAACTCATGGGTTTTCTACATAGAGTATTGTGTCCTCTGTAATGAATGAGAGTTTGACTTCTTCTTTTCTGATTTGGATGACTTTTATTTGTTTTTCTTGTCTGATAGTTGATGATAGGACTTCTAGTACAATGTTGAACGATGGAGGGCATGGACATTCCTGTCCTGTTCCTGACCTGAGGGGAAACGCTCTCAGTTTTTTCCCATTGAGGATATTTGCTGTGGGTCTTTCATATATGGCTTTTATGATATTGAGTATGTTCTCCTTATCCTTTTTGAAGTTTTAATCAAGAAAGGATGCTGTATTTTGTCAAATGCTTTTTCTACATCTATTGAGAGGATAATATGGTTCTTGTCCTTTCTTTTATTAATATGGTGTATCACATTGTTTTATTTCTGCATGTTGAACCACACTTGCTGCCCAGGAATAAATCCCACTTTGTCATGGTGAATAATCCATTTAATGTACTGTTGCATCCTATTAACTAGTATCTCAGTGAGAATTTTTGCATCCATCTCCATCAAGGATATTGGTTTGTAATTCTCCTTTGAATTGGGGTCTTGTCTGGTTTTGAGATCAAGGTGTTTCTGGCCTCACAGAATGAGCTTGAAAGTTTTACTTCCATTGCTATTTTTTGGGACAGTTTCAGAAAAATAGTTATTAATTCTTTTTTCAGTGTTTGGTAGAATTCCACTTTGAGTTAAACCCAATTTCCAAAATTTACTACAAAGGATCCATAAACTGTTAATTTTGTATAATTATTTTATGTTCTGTTTTAACTGGAAGTGTCACAAGTTGAAAAATGCAAACTTAAGTAAGAATCATTAAAGTAACCATAGGAAAAATAGTTAACTGGTTCTTTTTTTCATTAAAAGTTAAATTTTCAGGGGCACCTGGGTGGCTCAGTGGGTTAAAGCCTCTGCCTTCGGCTCAGGTCATGATCTCAGGGTCCTGGGATCAAGCCCCGCATTGGGCTCTCTGCTCAGCAGGGAGCCTGCTTCCTCCTCTCTCTCTGCCTGCTTCTCTGTGATTTCCGTCTGTCAAATAAATAAATAAATAAATAAATAAAATAAAATCTTTAAAAAAAAAGTTAAATTTTCAGAAGGCTTAAAAAATCCTTAAAAATTAAATGTTAACTTAAATATATTTAATGGAGATTTTATAAAATGATAAACAACTTAGTTAATCACATATGTACAAATATGGAGCCTCTCATAAATTCACTGATTAAATACAATATTGTATTTTATGATATTTGCCTTCTATGAATTATAAAAATAGGTAAACATTCTTTCAGATTGTAAACTTTGAAACTGTGAGTTGAGAAAGAAATCAAATCCCCACTATGTCATTAAAATTTAGGATATTTTAAAATGATATAGAGCCACTGATGATCATTTTTAAATGACATAGAAATTTTAATGACCAAAACACCATACCTAATCTCCACTTGAGCCATCTTGATATTTGTTGAAGCCAGTATTAAGAAAATAGTTCATTAATATGACTGCTCCATTTTGAAACCTCAAAGGAGTGTTTGTGATAATGTCAAATAGAACTGTTTTTCAGGAACAGGGTGCTGTCTCGAGTGGTGTATTTTTGTGCCCTGAGGAAAGTACGAAAAGTAGTTTCCACTAAAACAGTCCTTCCAAACCCATTCATTCTATCTTATTTATCCCTAAGAGGATTTGACTTTTGAGCGTTGAGAGGGTTAGGTGAATACATAGTCAGGACAATTACAGATTCATTTTAGGGCATTTCTTTGGAAATGTTTTTAGTTAAGTTACTAGTATAGGTTTCCTAGGACAGGATATCTTTCTAAATTAAATTGCCTTGTACTACTCTGTTCAGATAAGCAACTAATTACAAAACTGTTTCTCTTACATCATAAAATATATATATTATCTATCTATCATCTATCTATCTATCTATCTATATATATATCTGCTATTCACTGGCAATTTTCATTCAGTTGGGATATATGATTCCATATTTAACCAGAGCATGTAAAATCCTAGATTCATTTACTTTTGTCAGCAGTAATTGTGTTCTTATTTATAGATTCCATTATTTAGGTCTAATACTTTAAAAATATATAGATATATGTACATTATATACATGAAATATATTACTTGTATGTAATAGAAAATAGAAATATGTTTAACCATTATGCATTATTATGGAAGCACTTATAATCTTATGCTCAACTGGAATATTTTATATGCAGTTATTTTCTCTACCTATGTATTAAATATTATTCTGAATTTAAATTATATACAATAGCTAATTATAAACAAATGTCTGCATTATAATGTTTCAAGCATTTTTTTTAAATGCTAATGTTACAGACCTTGCATTTTCAAAAGTCTTGTGAATATAAATGCTTATGTTTTAATTTATATATAATAATTTATATAAACAACTATTAATAATTTTGGAATTAAATAAGATTTAACTTATAATTATGAGCTTATGGTTTATTTGAGAGACAACAGTCAAATTCCGCATTGCTGGACTGACAAAATTTGTTCACTGTGTGTTCAATTTGGAAGAAAGGGACAGAGAGGTCTTTGGGGCTACTTTTCATTTAATTTAATTTTATGTAAATTAAATTAATTAGCATATACTGTATTCATCAGCTGTACACAATAGCCAGTGCTCATTACATCAAGTGCCCTCCTTAATGCCCATCATTCTGTTATCCCATCCCACCCACCTCTCCTCCAGCAAACCTCGGGTTGTTTCTTATAGTTTAGGGTCTCTAATGTTTTGTCTTTCTCTCTGCTTTCATCTTATTTTATTTTTCCATCCCTTCCCCTATGATCCCCTTTTTTGTTTCTTAAATTCCACATATGAGTGAAATCATATGATAATTTTCTTTCTCCAATGACTTCTTTTGCTTAGCATAATACCCTCTAGTTCCATCCATGTCATTACAAATGGTAAGATTTCAATTTCTGATGGCTGAGTACTATTCCATTGTACATAAATACTACATCTTTATCCATTCATTTGTCAGTGGAAATCTGGGTTCTTTCCATAGTTTGGCTTCTGTGGGTATTGCTGCTATAAACATTGGGATGCAGGTGCCCCTTCAGATCACTATGTTTGTATTCATTTGGTAAATACCTAGAACTGTAATTGCTGAGTCATAGTGTAGCTCTACTTTTAACGTCTTGAGGAACCTCCATACTGTTTTACAGAGTGGCTCTACCAGCTTGTATTCCCACCAAGTGTAAGAGGGTTCCCCTTTCTCTGCATCCTCTCCAATGTTTGTTTCCCGACTTGTTAATTTTAGCAATTCTGACTGGTGGGAAGTGATATCTCATTGTGGTTTTGATTTATTTTTCCCTGCTGCCAAGTGATATTGAACATTTTTTTTCTAAGTGTCTGTTGGTCATTTGTATATCTTCTTTGTAGATACATCTGTTTATACCCTCTGCCCATTTCTTGACTGCATTATTTGTTGTTTTGGGTGTTGAACTTGATAAATTCTTTATAGATCTTGGCTACTAGTACTTTATCTGATAAGACATTTGTAAATATCTTTTCCCATTCTTTAGATTACCTTTTGGTTTTGTCTACTGTTTTCTTTGCTCTGCAAAAGCTTTTTATCTTGGTGAAGTCCCAATAGCTCATTTGCTTTTGATTCCCTTGCCTTTGAAGATGTGTGTAACAGGAAGTTGCCGCAACTGAGGTCAAAGAGGTTGCTGTGTGTGTTTTTTAGGATTTTGATGGATTCTTATCTCACATATAGGTCTTTCATCTATCTTTCAGTCTAGTTTTGTCTGTGGTGTAAGGAAATGGTCCAGTTTCATTCTTCTGCATGTTGCTAATTTTCCCACCACCATTTGTTGATGAGACTGTGTTTTTTACATTAGGTATTCGTTCCTGCTTTCTCTAAGATTAGTTGACCAAAGGGTTGAGGGTTCTCTACTTTACTCCATTGATCTGTCTGCTTTTGTGCCAGTACCATACTGTCCTTATGATTACAGCTTTGTAATATAGCTTGAAGTCTGACATTGTGGTGCTTCCAGCTTTGGTTTTCCTCTGGCTATTCAGGGTCTTTTCTGGTTCCATACAAATATTAGGATTATTTATTCTAGCTCTGTGAAAATGTTGGTGCAATTTTGATAGTGATTGCACTGAATGTGTGGATTGCTCTGGGTAGCATAGACATTGTAACAATATTTCTTTTTCCCATCCATGAGCATGGAATGCTTTTCCATTTCATTGTCTCCTCCTAAATGTCTTTCATAAGTATTCTATAGTTTTCAGAGTACAGATCATTTACCTCTTTGGTCAGGTTTATTCCTAGGTATCTTATGGTTATTGGTGCAAATGTCAATGGGATTGATTCCTTAATTTCTCTTTCTTCTGTCTGTTTATTGTATAGAAATTCAGTTGATTTCTCTTCACTGATTTTATATCCTGCTAAATTTGCTGAATTGCTATTTGAGATCTAGAGTTTTGGTGTGGAGTCTTTTAGGCTTTCCACATAAAATATCATGTCATCTGTGAAGAATGAGAGTTTGAGTTCTTCTTTGCCAGTTTGAATGCCTTTTATTTCTTTTTGTTGTCTGATTCCTGAGGCTTGCACTTCTAGTAATATGCTGAACAAACAGTGGTAAGATTGAACATCCCTCCCTGTTGTATTCCTGACTTTAGGGGAAAACCTCTGTTTTTCCTCATTGAGAATGATATTTACTGTGGGCTTTTTGTATACAGCTTTTATGATATCAAGGTATGTTTCCTCTATCCTTACACTGTGAAGAGTTTTATTCAATAGGAGATGCTGTATTTTGTCAAATGCTTCTTCTGCACCAAATGAGAGGATAATATAGTTCTTGTCTTTTATTTTATTAATATAATGTACTAAATTGATTAATTTACAAATGTTGAACCACACTTGCAACCCAAGAATAAATCCCACTTGGTTGTGGTGAATAATAATCCTTTTAATGTACTGTTGGATCCTATTGGCTAGCATCTTGGTAAAAAATTTGAATCCATGTTCATCAGGGATATTGGTCTGTAATTTTCCTTTTTGGTGGCATCTTTGTCTGGTGTGGGGTCAAGGTAATGCTGGCTTCATAAAATAGGCTTACAATGTTTACTTCCATTTCTACTTTTTAAAAACAATTTCAAAAGTATAAGTATTAGCTATTCCTTAAATGTTTGGTAGAATTCTCCTGGGAGGCCATTGAAAGGTCTTGTTTATTGGGAGATTTTTGATTACTGCTTCAATTTCCTTGCTGGTTATGTGGTCTGTTCAGGTTTTCTATATCTCCATGTTTCACTTTTGGTAATTTATATGTTTCTAGGAATGCATCCATTTCTTCCAGATTGACCAGTTTGTTGGCATATAGTTTCTCATAATATGTTCTTATAAGTGTTTCCATTTCTTCTGTGTTGGTTGTGATCTCTCCTTTTTCATTTGTGATTTTTATTTATTTGGGTCCTTTCTCTTTTTGGTAAGACTGACTAGGAGCTTATGATTTTACTAATTCTTTCAAAGAAACAGCTTCTTGTTTCATTGCTGTGTTATACTGTTCTTTTGGTTTCTATTTCATTGTTTTCAGTTCCAGTCTTTATTATTTATCTTATTCTGCTGGAATTAGGTTTTATTTCCTATACTTTCTCCAGCTCCTTTAGGTGTAAGAGTAGCTTGTATATTTGAGACTTTTCTTGCTTCAAGATAATGGCTTATATTGTTATATACTTCCCTCTTAGGACCACCTTTGCTGCATCCCCAGGGTTCTGAACTCTTCTGTTTTCATTTTCATTTGCTTGTATTTTTTTTTAATTTCTTAGTTTCCTGGTCAACCTATTAATTCTTTAGTAGGATGTTCTTTAACTTCCATGTATTTATGTTCCTTTCAAATTTTCTTTTGTTATTGAATTCAAGTTTTAAAGCATGTGGTCTTAAAATATGCAGTGGCCTAAAAATATGCCAAAAAATATAATTCCAATCTTTTGGTACCTTTAGAGACGTGATTTGTGATGCAGTACATGATTTATTCTGGCGAATGTTCCATGTGCACTTGAGAAGAAAGTGTATTCTGTTGCTTTAGGCTGAAATGCTCTGAATATATCTGTGAAGTCCATCTTTTGTAATGGGTCATTCAAAGCCCTTGTTTCCTTGTTGATGTTCTGCTTATATGATCTGTCCAGTGCTCTGAGTGGGATGTTAAAATCCTCTACTATTATTGTATCATTATCAATGCGTTTCTTTAGTTTTTGTTATTAATTGGTTTATTTAATTAACTGCTCCCATGTTGGAATAAATATTTATAATTTTTTGTTCTTCTTGCTGGATAAACCCTTTAATCATGACATAGTGCCCCTCGTCACTAGTCTTGGGTTTAAAATGTAATTTATCTTATATAAGAATTGCTATTTTAGCTTTCTTTTGATGTCAATTTGCATGATAAATGGTTCTCCATCCCCTTACTTTCAACTTGGAGTTGTTTTTGGATCTAAAATGAATCTCTGGTAGACAGCATAGCAGTGGGTCTTGGTTTTTGTTGTTGTTGTTGTTGTTTTGTTTTGTTTTGTTTGTTTTGTTTTGGTTTTTTGTTTGTTTGTTTGTTTGTTTAATCCAATCTGATATCTGTGTCCTTTGATTAGAGCTTTTAGCCCATTTACACTCAGAATAACTATTGAAAGATATGAATTTTGTGCCATTGTATTACCTGTAATGTCTGTTTCTATAGATTGTCTCTGTTCCTTTATGGTCTTTGTTACTTTTGTCTCTCTCTGTTCAAAGGATCCACAAATATTTTTTGTAGGCATGGTTTAGTGATAACGAAATCTTTTAGTTTCTTTGTCCTCCAAGCTCTTTATCTCTCCTTCCATTCTAAATGACAGCCTTGATGAATAAAGTATTCTTGTCTGCATATTTTTCTCATTTAGCACCTTGAATATGTCATGTCAGTCTTTTCTGGTCTGCCAGGTCTCTGTGGACAGGTCTGCTGCCAGCCTTATTTTTCTACCCTCGTAGGTTAATGACCTCTTGCTCTGAGCTTCTTTTAGTATTTTCTCTTTGTCTCTGGAATTTGCAAACTTCACTATTATATGTGGGGTGTTGACCTAATTTTATTGATTTTGAGGAGTGTTCTCTGTGCCTCCTGAACTTGTATGTGTGTTCCCTTCCCCAAATGAAGGATGTTCTAAGCTATAATTTGTTCAAATCAACCTTCTGCCCCTCTCTGTTTTCTTCATCTTCTTGAACTCCTATTATTCGAATATTGTTGCACTTTATAGTATCACTGGTTTCTCAAAGTCTCCCCTCGTGATCTGGTAATTGTTTTTCTCTCCTTTTCTCAGCTTCCTTACTTTCCACCACTTTCTCTTCTATGTCAGTGACTCTACTGCCTCATTTATCCTCACTGTCAGAGCCTTCATTTTTTTTTTTACTGCATCTCAGTAATTGCCATTTTTATTTCAACCTTAGATTTTAGTTCATTTATTTCTACATTAAAGCATACCCTATATCCTTTACACTTTTTTTTTTTATGTCTAGCTAGTGTCTTTATAATCATTGTTTTGAATTCTAGTCCTGATATCTTACCTATATCCCTATTGTTTAATATGTGGCAGAGTACTACCTCCGGCTCTTTCTTTTGTTGTTAATTTCTCCTTCTAGTCATTTTGTCCAAAAAAGAAAGGAAAGAAGAAAGAGAAAGAAAAAAAAAAAAGAAATACAGCAAAAACAGCAACCATAATATCAACAGCAACAATAATTTCAGGAAGTAATCCTGGTGTATTCTGTGTACACTATGCTATTATGTTTTGGCTGAACTCCACAGAGATCCTACCTGTTTGTAGTTGGGAGTGTTTGGTCATTTCAGTAAGTATGCTTTGATTTGTTTGTGAGGTTAAGCCAGAAGCTGATGTTTTGGAGCTTTCTTTAATCAGTGGACTTGGTATATGCTGGGGTTTGTGTTGGTCTTCTGAGGGAAAAGCTTGCTGTTCCTACCAGGTCAGGGGTGGGGTTTAGTGCAGGAGACTTCAGCCCCCACTTGATGTGCTGTTTTTCTCGCTGGAGTCTGACTATGCTGGTGGGTTGGAGAAGGGAGGTGTGATGGAAGATATAGAATATGATGTCACATCACTCTCTTGCCCCTGGTGATCAAAACTCCCATCACCTGCTACACAGGAGGCCATCTTAGGAAAGGTAGGAATCTCCTGTGACCTTGTCCCTCATCATTTCCCTGCCCTAACATGCCTGTGTCTAGGTCATCCAGATGCCTAGAGTCACAGATCTCTCACATTTTATCTCTGGCTAGTGCTTGGATTCAAAACTCCAAGTTGTTTTTTATTTTTGTTATTGTTGTTGTTTTGTTTTGTTTTTAAATATTTTATTTATTTATTTGTCAGAGAGGGAGAGAGGGAGGGAGAGAGAGAGGGAAAACATAGGAAGACAGAGTAGCAGACAGAGGCAGAGGGAGAAGCAGGTTCCCTGCCAAGCAAGGAGCCTGATGTGGGACTTGATCTCAGGATGCTAGGATCATGACCTGAGCCAAAGGCAGCCACTCAACCAACCGAGCCACCCAGGCATCCCAAAACTCCAAGTTTTAAAGGGCCTGGTAGTGTATGCTCACAATCCCATCCCCTGGCAGGGAGGTTTGGGGTGTGCACAACACTATCCCATCCCTGAAAAGTCATCGCTTAGTGTGCACACAGAGACTAGATTTTATTACAATGCTTAGTGAAAAACTGGAGCAAAGTTATCAGCCATCTGCCCTCAGATTAGTTCCCTACTCCCATTTGTCTCAGAAAAGTTGTTGAATAGGCTTGAATCTAATGTGGCAGACAGTGAAAAGCAGTGGCCAGGTTATCTGCAAGATGCTCCAGTCTCTGTGCTCAGCTCAGCTCAGCTCAACCCTTGAAAATCAGCCACTTAACACACACACACAGAGGTTTAAGCCTATTGTGGCTCATAGCAAGAATCAGAAGCCAAATTATTTGCAATCTGTTCCTGTCTCTGTGCCCTGCTCAGTCAACCCTAGGAAAGTGGCCAATCATCATGTGCACAGGTGTGTAAGCCTATTGTAGCTCACACTGAAAAGTTATGATCTTTTCTATCCTCTGGAGGCTCCTCTGACCTGCTGCTGGGCTCTACTCAATGGCTCCTTGGCCGTCCTTTTGTCTTTGGAGAGGATGAATATGCTTTTCCAAATGTTCTCTAGGATGGGGAGCAACTCTCCCTGAGCAACTCAGGGGTCTCTTTGCCATGGCTTATTGTACAGTCAAAACACACTGAGCTGTTTCAAACTTTCTCCCTCTTCCTGATTTTACTTGAGGAGCTAGGCTTCCTCCCTTTCCCTTCCAAGTGTCTTCTTAGTCCCCCAATTCAGGGGCAGGAAGGGTTCGCCTCTGTCAAATTCTCTCATTCTAACTGTGCAGATTGTTTCTTCCTCCAGTCCTCTTCCAAGTTGTTCAAAATAGTTGAAAGTTGATTTACTTGTATTTGAAGGATGAATCAAGTTCAGGGTTCCCCTACTACTCTGCCATCTTGGAACTCCCCTGGGGCTGCTTTTATAAGGACACTAACCTCATATATGAGGTCCCCACCCTCATGATATAATCATCTCCTAGAAGCCCCAACCCCAAATATAATAATGTTGGGGATTATATTTCAGCATACAAGTTTTGAGGGTACACATTCATTCTATAGTAATGGTCTTCAAATATTTTCATATCTCCATTTGAAAAAAATGACTGACAGCCAAGACTAAATTTGTGAAAGTGTATTCATTTTGACATGAAAATCTCTTAGTATCTAATTGTATGTGATTTTGGTATGTATAAATTTCTTAAGCAATTATCTCTAAATTGTATCTTTCATACTGCTCATTGTTAGTCATTTGGATTGATCTATTGTTATATAGTAAATTATCCTTAATCTTTGGAGCATAAAGCAAAAATCAACTATACTTTACATTTTTTAGGTCAGGAATTTGGATCATTCACAGAAGAGATTATCTCTGCTCCACAATGACTGGTTCCTCAGGAGTTGTTCAAATGTCTGAAGATGGCTAGGATGGCTCATATAAGGCTATAAGCTGTAATGTTCAGAATAAATTCTTCACATACTTATCTGGCACCTGAACTAGAGTGATTGGAACACTTAGGCCTTCCCGGGTATTGTACTTTCTTTCTATGCAGTCTTTCCACAAGACCAGCTTGAGCTTCCTCACAACATGGAAGTCTCCCAGTAGTCATACTTCTTTCAATGCAGCTGATTTTCTCCAGTGTGAGTATTCCAGTGGAAGAAGGCAGAAACCTCAAGGCTTGGTTCCCTAGGGCCCACCCATATTCAGTGCAGTAGAGAATTACATCAGAGTCTTAATACTAAGAGATGAGGTCCATTAAGAGGACTATCTTTGGAGATTAGCTACTACATATGGGAATGTTGAAAACAAAAATATCACTACATCTAGGTGAGTGGAGTTAGCATCCTCATTAGATGTCATGAATCTTTGTTTTGAAAACAAATGCTTCATCTTCATATTTTGGCATCTATATAATTTTTGTATTCTCCTGTAATTACAATAAAATTCTTATAATTTGCTTTTATAAATCCCATCAACTGTTATTCATACCATGTAATTATTTTTACTTTGTACAGGGTAGAATCTATTTAAATTAATTCTAATACAGGGATGCCTGGGTGGCACAATCAGTTAGGCATCCAAATCTTTTGGCTCAGGTAATGATCCCAGGGTCATGAGACTGAACCCCATTTTGGGCTCCATGCTCAGCACAGAGTCTGCTTGAGATTCTCTCTCCCACTGTCCCTCCAGCTCATGCTCTCTCTCTGTCTCTCTCCCTCTATCTCTCTCTTTCTCTAAAATAAAATAAAATAAAGTCTTCAGAGAAATTAATTACTTAATTCTAACACAGAATTTTGTCTCTAAAATTATTGAAAAAGATGATTTGTCCTTTTAATTTTCTAAACATATAAGATTGAATATATTTGTGCTATTATTTACTGCTTCAGCCCACCAGAATCTTATAGGTATAGCAATAGTTTTGTTATATTTATCCATACCTATTTTCAGAAATGAATTGTCAAATTATAGTTAAATAAATCCATGTTTGAATACTGATCAGAATTCCCAATGTGCTCAAATATCTAAAAAGGTTGACAGCTTCTCACTTTAGAACAAATTGACTTTCATGCATCTGGATGTACCATGTTTTAAAAAGTAGTAAAAGCAACTCTACTGTTCATTGAAGCACGTTTGAACACAGGCTGACTCTTTGCAAAAGCCTGACAGTTTTTACAATTCAAGATCATGCTAATGTTACTACTCTGGATATCAGAAATAATGCATTTTCTAAATCGGATGTATTGGGAAATTATTCAGATCATAACTGGAGCCCTAAAATTTCCTTTCTTCCTTTCAGTCCCAGCGGCATGTCACATTTCACTTACCAGAAAGCTCCCAGGAAAGCAGCAGTGATGGTGGACTGGGAGACCATGATGTGGGGATTCCTAACACATCCCATGCCCTGCACTTTGGCTATCCTCAGGAGCAGTACTTTGATCATACTGCACCCAATAACCGTACTGAAGGGGATGGCAACTCTGATCCTGAATCCTGTAAGTGATACCTGTCTAGTCCTGCAGGATAAATGAACTTATTGTGTTTGTTAGTTGAACAATTGTGGCTATAATGACACTGGCCATTTAATGTTAATATGAGTAGTAACAAATTTTTAAAAGGTAAAAATATCGAATTAAGTGGATAGTATAAATGCAGCAGTTTATAACATATGAAATGTGTGATAATATCTACTTTGACAGTTATCATGAAATTTAAAATAGTAATTTTCTTTAGGCATAGATAGGATTTTTAATTTTTATATATGTATAGACATGTATATATGTATGTAACTAGCCATTTTATTTTATGGCATTTATTTAATTTGAGTACTTAAAATTATTTTTGTAATTAATATGAATTATTTTAAGATATTTTCATTTTTAGTAGAGATAATAAACATAGGCACTTTTTAATTAACCACTTTTTTCACCATTGAGGATGATAATACCCATGGTTTTTTCATATATGGCCTTTATTAAGTTATATAACAAAGAAACTTATTATAAGTGGAAGAAGCACATTATTTCACTTTAAATGAATTTCTATTACCTTAATATGGAATAATAATTGTATTTTCAACATAGCACATGTGTGTGCTTTGATTAAAAACAAACAAAAAAAGCAGATCAAAATTTGCCATAACAAAATAATCTCTTCTGACTGACAGAGGTGCTAAGGTACTTTCATTGTTCCAGAAGAAACTCTATAACTCTGAAACAGTGCATAATTATGGATTTAATGATATTTAGTAGACACTAATAAAGTGTGGAATTTTAGTTCATAATACCACAAATAGGAATGTAAGCTGATCGAGGAAATAAATGCTGTCCCTAATCAAGCAAATTATTTTACACAGTCCCCATTTCACATTTTGAAATGCATTGCATCCTGAATCTACTTTCTTATCTGCTAATGAATTGCCCAAAATAGTAAATAGTTCTGAAAATTCCTTGTACATTCACAAAAACATAGAAATACAACAACTCTGAATAAGATTTGACCCAAAATTTGCTAGAGGTAATTATTGATGCTCCTTTATTTTTTAAGTTTATTTTATTTAATTTATTCATTTTTATTATGTTCAATTAGCCAACCTGTAGTACATCATTAGTTTTTGATGTAGTGTTCAACATTTCATTAGTTGTGGATAACTCCCAATGTTCATCACAACATGTACCCACCTTAATACCCATCATCCAATTACCCCATCTCTCCACCCCCCTCCATTCTGAAACCCTAATTTTCCTGGAGTCCAGAGTCTTTCATGGTTTGTCTCCCACTCTGATTTCTTCCTATTCAGTTTTCCTTCCCTTCCCCTATGGTCTTCAGTAGTATTCCTTATATTCCACATATTAGTGAAACCATATGATAATTGTGTTTCTCTGCTTGACTTATTTCACTTAGCATAATCTCCTCCAGTTCCATCCATGTCGATGAAAATGGTGTGTATTCATCCTTTCTGATGGCTGAGTAATATTCCATTGTATATATGTGCCACGTATTCTTTATCCATTCATCATTTTATTTTATTTTATTTTATTTTATTTTATTTTAGTCCATTCATCTGTAGGACATCTTGGCTCTTTCCACAGTTTGGCAATTGTGGACATTGCTGCTATGAACAATGGTGTGGATGTGTCCCTCCTACACTGTTGGTAGGAATGCAAGCTGGTACAGCTACTTTGGAGAACAGTATAGAGGTTCCTCAAGATGTTAAAAATAGAGCTACACTATGACCCAGCAATTGCACTATTAGGTATTTACCTAAAGATAAGAATGTAGTAAAAAAAAGGCATTTTAATCCTTTAAAATGCAGTTCCCAGGTTGATAAAAATATGCTGATTAGATAATAAAATTGATATCCATACTTTTGCATCTTTTGCCAAGAATATTAAATATCCTTTTTAAGTTAAAGAAAAAACAAGCAAACTGAACCCAATTATTTATCTTTCAGAAGACAAGTTTAATAAAACATCCTGTCTCATTCCATTTGAAACCTTTTTGAATTTTTAAATTTTACAGTTGCAATCTCCTGACTTTAGCCTTTGGTACGAGAGCCAAACCCAATGTCCCAGAGCTTTCCCTAATCATAACCCTAACAAATTAAATGTACCATTTTCAATAGACCCTGCTCTTTAAAGTTAGCTAATTTGATAAAAACATCATCATAAACAGCATTATTGGTTGCTGCTGGGTTTCTGTGGATACTGTAACAGGTAAGTCTTTGACTTCTCAAAGGATTTTATGGAGACACAGAAGAGTATAGACCTAGTAGAGAACAGAATGTGACTTTGTACTTCTTGAAATTTTGTATATCATTATATAGTATTAACTGAGTGGTCTAGAGACCATATGATCCTCTTGTGACTATTCTAAATACAACAATCTACATATGTCCCTCTGTCCATATCTACTTATTTACAAGTAGCATAATGTAAAACATAATTTGTGGATAGTTAAAAATGTTTTTTAACTTTATTCTGTAAAACACTGCTCTGATATTATAATTCAGACTGTGTTCTGGGACACATGGAAATATTATCAATGGTCTACCATATTAATAAACTTCATAGATTTCTGAATAGTTCATACATATGAAGTCAGAATTTCTGTGTTTTTTTCCCCTTAAAGAAGGAGTGCATTTCTATCTCACACTATTTGTAAGTTTCAGATAAGAGTACTTACTAAATTTCTAGCAACCTGCTGACATATTATAATTTAACATATCATAGATAACATCTATATTTCTTTGGAATAGAAATGGTGAAATAGAGTATTTCTAAGGAGATTCAAATCAATCTTCAGCTTACCAGCCATAAATCAATTAATTTTCAGAGAATATCCTAAATGAAGGGGAAACAAACTCAGTTTAATCAGTGTTATAATTGTCTTCAACTGCAATAGTTTTGTCATTTGCATTTTTAAACCTCTTCATTAGATATAGTCATTTCATATATGAAGTCAATCTACCTGAAAATGTTACAGCTGTTTTAATGTCTAAAATTTGAGCTTAGGGGTTGTCCATCTGGCTTCAGTAGAATATGCAACTCCTGATCTCAAGTGTGTGAGTTCAAGACTCACTTCGGATGTAGGGATTTCTTAAGAAAATAAATAAGTAAACTCTTCTTCTAAAATGTGAACATAAATTAATCAGCCTTTAAAGTATTTGTTAAAGTTCTACTTTTACTTTACTCATTTCCGTCATACAAAAGAAAAAAAAAAACAGAATTCTAAGAACATTAAGCTGAAAAATCTTAAACATTTAAAATAGAAATATTCTGCTGCATGCCATACCCGGCCACTGGGGGCACTGCTGCTCCCATGCACTTCACCCAGCCATTGTGAAGCACCCATCTGCTGCACTGTCCTGGCCATATGCCCACAGTCACCACTGTGTGCCTGGCCTTGGCCAGCCATTGCCAATGCTATACCCAGCCTTGTGATTCTTGTTTCCCTCATACACAGGCCCCAGCTGCCTCAATGCATCAGGAGATCTGGTATGGGACTGATGGCCAAGTACAAATTTTGCTAACACTGCCATGTTGCTGCCAAATTCCTTGGTGAACACAATCCTTCAGTGCTGGCCTAACTTGTTCCCACTAACAGTACAGAAAGCGAGTGCAGCCCACTACAGGGAGATAGTGCAGATGAATACACTGAAAGGAGAACTGACTTATACAAAGCAGTAAGGTGTAAGTAGCACATTTAGTATAATCTCCTAAAAGGCTATATTCTGGTAAACAAGGGACACTGCACTGCGGGG
Source organism: Mellivora capensis (assembly GCA_004024625.1). Lineage (NCBI taxonomy): Eukaryota > Metazoa > Chordata > Mammalia > Carnivora > Mustelidae > Mellivora > Mellivora capensis. The sequence goes on along the minus strand of PISX010006999.1, from coordinate 73,780 downwards.
AAGTCCAGGACCTCTTCATAACATAACATCACTACTTTCAAGAGAAGAGGACATAGCTGACTTTCTTAACATACAGAAAGAGGCACAGAGAGGCAGACAAAATGAGGACACAGAGAAGTAAATGTATCCCAAATGAAAGAACAGGACATTATGGCCAGAGACCTAAGTGAAACAGATATTAATAACATGCCTGATAGTGAATTTAAAGCAATAATCATAAGGATGCTTTCTGGACTTAAGGAAAGAATGGAAGACATGAGAGAGAATTTTAACACAGAGATAAGGAACAACATAGCAGAAATAAAGAGCTCAAAAACTAAACCAGAAACATGCCTGATGGACTGAACAGTAGGCTAAAAGAAATAAAGGAATAAAATCGTGACCTAGAAGACAGAGTAATAGTAATTAAGATGGACAAAAGAGAAAAGAGAATTATACATAAAAAAGAATAGACTTAGGGAATGCTGTGACTCCATCAAATATAATAAAAATCATATTAAAGGAGTCCCAGAAGAAATGATAGAAAAGGAGGCAGATAATTTATTTGAAGAGATAATATCTGAAAAATTCCCTAATCTGGGGAAGGAAACAGATATCTATATCTATCTATATCTATATCTATCCATATCTGTATCTATCTATCTACATATCTATCTTCAGGAAGAGCAAAGAACCTCCACCAAAATAAAAAAAATTGGCACACACCAAAACATATTATAATTAGCAAAATATAGTGATAAAAAATAATTGTTAAACCAACAAGAAAAGGAAGACAGTAATATACAAGAGAGGACCCATATAGCTAGCAGGGGATTTTTCAGCAGAACTTTTGTAATCCAGAGGGGAATGGCACAACATAGTCAAAGTGCTGAATGAGAGAAATCTACAGCCAAGAATACTTTATCCAGCAAGACTATCATTCAGAACAGAAAGAATGACAAAGAGCTTCCCAGACAAACAAAAGCTAAAGGTGTTTTTTAACCAATGAACCAGCCCTGCAAGAAATATTAAAGGGGACTCTGTGAAAGCAAAGGAGAAACCAAAAGTGACAGTATAAAAGTAGAAAACACAAAAGCAATAAAAATGAATATTTATGTAAAAAAAAAAAACAGTCAAGTTGGGGTGCCAGGGTGGCTCAGTCAGTTAAGTATCCAACTCTTGATTTTAGCTCAGATCATGATCTCAAGGTCATGAGACTGAAGCCTATATTGGGTTCCACACTGGGTGGGGAGCCTGCTTACAATTTTCTTTCTCATGCTCTCTACCCATCTCCCCTTCTTAAAATCATTCAAGGAATTTAAAAGATAAAAGGATGTAAAAAAATGTCACCAAATATCTAAAACTTGGGAAAGAGTAAGAACACATACACATTTAAAAGTTCATCAATTTAATACAAACTACTACATGCAGAAGAAGTATTATAGCAACCCAACTTCAACTATATAACAAAACCACTATACAAAGAAGAAAGAGAAATAAATCCAAATATCTCTCTAAAGAAAATCAGCAAGGGACACCTGGGTGGTTCAGTCGGTTAAGAGTCCAACTCTTGGTTTCAGCTAAGGTCATGATCTCATATGTTGTGTGATCAAGCCCTATGTTTGGCTCCACACTCAGCATGGAGCCTGACTGAGGATTCTTTCCCTCTGCCCCTCCCCAACTTGTGTGTGCTCTCACTCTCTACCTCTCAAATAAACAGATAAATCCTTAAATCAGCAAAACCTGAAAGACAGAAAGAAAAGGAGGATCAGAGCAAAACAAATTGAAAATGACAATAAGAATATATCTATTAATAATTGCTTTAAGTGTAAATGGATGAAATGCTCCAATGAAAAGACATAGGGTGACAGGGTGGATAAAAATAAGTCTATATGTTGCCTACAAGAGATTCATTTTAGACCTAAAGACACATGGATATTGAAAGTGAGAGGATGGAGAAACATCTATCCCAGTAAAACACTTGCATAACTGCACAGGAGTTTGTAGTTCATGGCAAGGCACAGCAAAAAGCCTTCCTTCATGCTGGCTGACCTTAGCATGTGTCTCTGCTTGTATGTTAATGACTTGGGCAGCTTAATGGTATCTGATGGTTCTTTAATTCCCTGAGAGGCAGTGCTCCTTCTCCCAAATGCACTCCAAGAAGGGGAATTGTATCTCCCAGCATGACCCAGGAGATCCTCAGAGCACACCGTCTGTTCCTGTATTCCTGTGCCACTGGCCTCCTTCTTCACTGGAATAATACTATACTTGCCAGACTCCATGCTGGTGATGGTGTTGATTTCTAAAACTTCAGATTTTCACCTCTGCTGCTTATAAAATCTTGCAATACTTGAGGAGTCAAGACGGAAGAGGAGTTGGCATCTGAGATGACATCAGGTAGCAGAAGACCAGATAGACAGTTTATCAAACCATTCTGAACAACTGCAAATCCAACAGGAGATCGAAGAGAAGAAGAGCAGCAATTCTAGAAACAGAAAATCGACCACTTTCTGAAAGGTAGGGAAGAGTAGCGAATCTGAAGTGAAGGGAAGACAGACTGTGTGGGGAAGGGCCGGCTTCCAGCAAGCAGCAAAGCAATGGAGCACAAAATCAGAATGTTTCAAAGTCTACTCCACTGAGGGACTTCACTCCAGAGGCTAAGTGGGTGTGGAGCCCACATGGGGACAGCGTGGTCTCAGGTGCCATGGAGTCACAGAAGAATCAGGGGTGTCCAAGTATCCCAAAGCTCACAGGCTTTAGAGTGGGGAAGCCAGCTACAGAGACGGACCTCAGGAGTGTGCTCTCAAGTCGGGGTTACCTTAAACTGTGATGCATGGCATATTCAGGCTACTGCTCTCTGAGCAGGGACCCCACAAGTTGCAGATCCGTGAAGACCCCCCCCCAGAAGACCAGCATGGATCTGCTGTGTTCGTACACTCCAGGCAAGGCTATGTGCCAGAGACAGAGATGCTCAGTCACAGGCTGGGTGAGCTCAGAGTGTGGCCAGAGGCTAGGGAGACGGGAATGATTAAGTGCTTTTCACCAAGGGCACACTGAGGAGTGGGGCCCCAAGCTCTGGGCTTCCAGGCCAGAGATTGGGAGGCTGCCCTTTTCATTCCCATCCCCCAGAACTCTATGGAAAGTGTTCAGGGAACAAAAGCTCCCAAGAGCGAACCCAAGCAGATTACTTAGCCCAGCCCCTGGCAAGGGTGGAGCAAATCTGTCTTGGGCAAAGACACTTGAGAATCACTACAACAGGCCCCTCCACCCAGAAGATCAGCAAGAACAGCCAGCTAAGACCAAGATCACTGAACAAGGAGAACAGCGGAATTCCAGAGGAAGGGGAAATCAAAGCATGGAATTCATGGCTTTCTCTCCATGATTCTTTAGTCTTGCAAAGTTAATTAATTTTTAAAATTTTATTTTTTTCTTATCCTAATATTTTTTAACTTCTAATCTTTCCTCTTTTAACATTTTTAACTAGTTTATCTTAACAATACCCTTCTTAAAAAATCTTTTTGAACCTACATTATTATAGTCATATTTTATCCTTCATTGTATCTAACTTTATTTTTTGTATACACATAGAGGTTTTTTCTTCTAAAAAATGTTGGGAAACACCTTCTTCTAATAGATCAAAGTATACCCTAAATCTAGCACAGGGCTTTGTTCTAGTCTCCAACCTGAGCAAATTCTCTCCACTTTCTATTTCTTTCTTTTGCCAACCACCTTATCTTATCAACTACTTTTTTAGAATTATTTTTTAAATTTTCATCTTTACAGTCATATTCCATCACTTCATTGTGTTTACCCTTATTTTTGTGTATTTATATATGCACATGTATATGTACTTTTTCTTTCCTTAAATTTTGGGAGGTAGTTTCTTCAATGAGACCAAAATACTTCCAAAATTAAGTGGGTGGCTCTGTTCTATTCACCAGTCTAATATATGTATTTTTTTTCTAATTTTTTTGAACTTTTTTTACCCACTTTCTTCCCGCCACGATTTGGGGTCTCTTCTGATGTGGTTAACAAAAATTTTATTGCAGTCTTTGCCACTCTTTTAGTATTTTAGTTTCTCATTCATATATTCTTATCGGGATAAAATGACAGAAAAACTCACCACAAAAAAAAAAAAATAAGAACAAGAGGCAGTACTGAAGGCTAGGGACCTAATCAATACGGACATTGGTAATATCTCAGATCTGGAGTTCAGAATGACAATTCTCAAGGTGTTAGCTGAGCTCGAAAAAGGCATGGAAAATATTAGAAAAATGCTCTCTGGAGAAATAAAAGCCCTTCCTGGAGAAATAAAAGAACTAAAATCTAACCAAGTTGAAATTTAAAAAAGGTATTGATGAGGTGCAATAAAAAAATTGATCCTCTTACTACTAGGATAAATGAGGCAGAAGAGAGAATTTGTGATATAGAAGACCAAATAACAGAGAATAAAGAAGCTGAGCAAAAGAGAGACAAACAACTACTGGGCCACGAGGGGAGAATTCGAGAGATAAGTGGTACCATAAGATGAAACAACATTAGAATAATTGGGATTCCAGAGGAAGAAGAGAGAGGGAAGCAGAAGGTATATTGGAGAGAATTACTGTAGATATATTCAGAGCAATAAATGAGAAAAACATGCAGCCAAGAATACTACATCCAGCTAGGCTATCTTTGAAAATAGGAGAGATTAAAAAGCTTCCAGGACAAACAAAACCTGAAAAAATTTGCAAACACCAAACCTGCTCTACAGGAAATATTGAAAGGGGTCCTCTAAGCAAAGAGAGAGCCTGAAAGTAGTAGACCAGAAAGGAACAAAGACAATATACAGTAACAGTCACCTTACAGGCAATACAAGGGCTCTAAATTCATATCTCTCAATAGTTACCCTGAATGTAAATGGGCTAAATTGTCCCAATCAAAAGACACAGGGTATCAGAATGGATTAAAAAACAAACAAAACCCATCAATAAGCTGCCTACAAGAAAATAATTTTACGCCCAAAGAGACCTCCAGATTTAAAGCGATTGGGTGGAAAATAATTCACCATGCTAATGGACATCAACAGGAAGCTGGGGTGGCAATCCTTATATCAGACAATTAGATTTTAAGCCAAAGACTATAATAAGAGATGAGGAAGGACACTATATCATACACAAAGGGTCTGTCCAACAAGAAGATCTAACAATTTTAAATATCTATGCCCCTAATATGGGAGCAGCCAACTATATAAACCAATTAATAACAAAATCAAAGAAACACATCAAAGAAACACATCAACAATAATACAATAATAGTAGGGGACTTTAACACCCCCCTCACTGAAATGGACAGGCCATCCAAGCAAAAGATCAACAAGGAAATAAAGGCCTTAAATGACACACTGGACCAGGTGGACATCAGAGATATATTCAGAACATTCCATCCCAAAGCAACAGAATACACATTCTTCCCTAATGCACATGGAACATTCTCCAGAATAGATCACATCCTGGGTCACAAATCAGGTCTCAACTGGTACCAAAAGATTGGCATCATTGCCTGCCTCTTTTCAGACCAGAATGCTCTGAAGCTATAACACAATCACAAGAGGAAATTTGGAGAGAACCCAAATACATGGAGGCTAAAGAGCATCCTTCTAAATAATGAACGGGTCAACCAGGAAAATAAAGAATAATTGAAAAAAAATTCATGGAAACAAGTGATAATGAAAACAGTTCAAAATCTGTGGGACACAGCAAAGGCAGTCCTGAGAGGAAAGTATATAGCAATGCAAGCCATTCTCAAGAAACAAGAAAAGTCTCAAATATACACAACCTAAACCTACACCTAAAGGAGCTGAAGAAAGAACAGCCTAGAAAGCCTAAACTCAGCAGAAGAAGTTAAATAATAAAGATCAGAGCAGAAATCAAAGAAATAGAAACCATCCAATCAACCAAACAAACAAACAAAAACAATAGAACAAATCAACAAAACTAGGAGATGGTTCTTTGAAAGAATTAATAAGATTGATAAACCCCTGGCCAGACTTATCAAAAAGAAAAGAGAAAGGACCCAAATATTAAAACCATGAATGAAAGAGGAGAGATCACAGCCAACACCAAGGAAATACAATTATAAGAACGTGTTAACAAGGAAATACAATTATAAGAACATGTTATGAGTAAACTATGCATCAGCAAATTTGACAATCTGGAAGAAATGGATGCATTCCTAGAGACATATAACTACCACAACTGAACCAGGAAGAAATAGAAGACCTGAACAGACCCATAACCAGTAAGAAGATTGAAACAGTCATCAAAAGTCTCCCAAGAACAACAATAGCCCAGAGCCAGACGCCTTCCCTGGGGAATTCTACCAAACATTTAAAGAAGTATTAATTCCAATCCTCCTGAAACTGTTCCAAAACTAGAAATGGAAGGAAAACTTCCAAACTAATTTTATGAGGCCAGCATTACCTTGATCCCAAAACCAGATTAAGATACCATCAAAAAAGAGAATTACCAATATCCCTGAAGAACACAGATGCAAAAATTCTCCCCAAAATACTAGCCAATAGGATCCAACAGTACATTAAAAGGATTATTCACCACAACCAAGTGGGATTTATTCCAGGGATGTAAGGTTGGTTCAACATACACAAACAATCAGTGTGACACAATACAATAATAAAAGAAAGAACAAGAACCATGTGATACTTTCAATAGATGCTGAAAAAGCATTTGACAAAGTACAGCACCCTTTCTTTTTTTTAAAAATTTCTCTTCAGGGTAACAGAATTCACAGTTTTTGCACCACATCCAGTGCTCCATGCAATGCATGCCCTCCATAATACCCACCACCTGATTCCCCCAACCTCCCACTCCCCCGCCACTTCAAAACCCTCAGGTTGTTTGTCAGAGTCCATAGTCTCTCATGGTTGATCTCCCCCTCCAATTTCCCTCAACACCCTTCTCATCTCTATATCCACTTGTCCTCCGAGTTATTTGTTATGCTCCACAAATAAGTGAAACCATATGATCATTGTCTCTCACTGCTTGACTTATTTCACTCCGCATAATCTCTTCCAGTCCCGTCCATGTTGATACAAAAGTTGGGTATTCATCCTTTCTGATGGAGGCATAATACTCCATAGTGTATATGGACCACATCTTCCTTATCCATTCATCCGTTCAAGGGCATCTTGGTTCTTTCCACAGTTTGGCGACCATGGTCATTACTGATATAAACATTGAGGTACAGATAACCCTTCTGTTCACCACATCCGTATCTTTGGGGTAAATACCCAGTAGCGCAATTGCAGGGTCATAGGGAAGCTCTATTTTTAATTTTTTGAGGAATCTCCACACTGTTCTCCAGAGTGGCTGCACCAACTTGCATTTCCAGCAACAGGGTAAGAGGGTTCCCCTTTCTCCACATCCTCTCCAACACACGTTGTTTCCTGTCTTGCTAATTTTGGCCATTCTAACTGGTGTGAGGTGGTATCTCAATGTGGTTATAATTTGAATCTCCCTGATGGCTAATGATGATGAACATTTTTTCATGTGTCTGATAGCTATTTGTATGTCTTCATTGGAGAAGTGTCTGTTCATATCTTCTGCCCATTTTTGATATTATCTGTTTTGTGTGTGTTGAGTTTGAGAAGTTCTTTATAGATCCTGGATATCAACCTTTTGTCTGTACTGTCATTTGCAAATATCTTCTCCCATTCCGTGGGTTGCCTCTTTGTTTTGTTGACTATTTCCTTTGCTGTGCAGAAGCTTTTGATCTTGATGAAATCCCAAAAGTTTATTTTTGCTTTTTTTTCCTTTGCCTTTGGAGACATACCTTGAAAGATGTTGCTGTGGCTGATATCGAAGAGGTCACTGCCTATGTTCTCCTCTAGGATTCTGGTGGATACCTGTCTCACCTTGAGGTCCTTTATCAATTTCGAGTTTATCTTTGTGTACAGTGTAAGACAAGGGTCTAGTTTCATTCTTCTACATATGGCTGTCCAATTATGCAGCAGCATTTATTGAAGAGACTGTCTTTTTTCCTCTGGATATTTTTTCCTGCTTTGTTGAAGATTATTTGACCATAGAGTTGAGGGTCCATATCTGGGCTCTCTACTCTGTTCCACTGGTCTATGTGTCTGTTTTTGTGCCAGTACCATGCTGTCTTGGTGATCACAGCTTTGTAGTCAAGCTTGAAATCAGGTAATGTGATGACACAAGTTTTATTTTTGTTTCTCAACATTTCCTTAGTGATTTGGGGTCTCTTCTGATTCCATACAAATTTTACGATTATTTGATCCAGCTCTTTGAAAAATACCGGTGGAATTTTGATCGGAATGGCATTAAAAGTATAGATTGCTCTAGGTAGTATAGACATTTTAACCGTGTTTATTCTTCTGATCCAAGAACATGGAATGGTCTTCCATCTTTTTATATCTTCTTCAATTACTTCCATGAGTGTTCTGTAGTTCCTTGAGTACAGATCGTTTACCTCTTTGGTTAAGTTTATTCCCAGGTATCTTATGGTTCTTGGTTCTATAGTAAATGGAATCAATTCTCTAATTTCCCTTTCTGTATTTTCATTGTTAGTGTATAAGAAAGCCAATGATCTTTACATTGACTTTGTATCCTGCCACGTTACTGAATTGCTGTATGAGTTCTAGTAGTTTTGGGGTGGAGTCTTTTGCGTTTTCCATATAAAGTATCATGTCATCTGTGAAGAGAGAGAGGTTAACTTCTTCCTTGCCAATTTGGATACCTTTTATTTCTCTTTGTTGTCTGATTGCTGTTGCTAGGACTTCTAATACTATGTTGAACAAGCGTGGTGAGATTGGGCATCCTTGTCGTGTTCCTGATCTCAACAGGAAGGCTGTGAGCTTCTTCCCATTGAGGATGATGTTTGCTGTGGGTCTTTCATAGATAGATTTTATGAAGTTCAGGAATGTTCCCTCTATCCCTATACTTTGAAGCGTTTTAATCAGGAACGGATGCTGGATTTTGTCAAATGCTTTTTCTGCATCAATTGAGAGG